>JAJIBD010003861.1:0-186775 GCA_021461705.1 Cryptotis parvus | reverse complement strand
GATGAGGGAAGATGCATAGAGTAAAGTAGGCCTCAGGTGAGGCAGAACAACACTTGGAGTTATCTGCATAGAGCTGCTGTTTGAAGTCATGGAAAGTGGTAAGTTCATCTGGAAAAGAATGCAGAGGGTAGAGAGGACCCTGCAATATTATAAGAAAGCAAGGCCTTGAGGCTGGAGCTATAGTACAGAGGATGGGGGCTCGCTTTGCACCTGGCTGACAGGTTTGATCCTGGCATTCCATCTGGTCCTCTGAGCCTGTCAGGCATGATCTGAGTGCAGAGCCAGCAGTAAGGCCCTTGCACTGCCACGTGGACACCCCCCAAAAAAAAAACTAAGGCAAAGTCTTACTGAAGGAGTAAGGAGACTACTGCAGGATAATTTCCTCAGGGGGTTGAAGCACTTAATAAACACTTATTTTTCATAGGTCTTTCAATTAACAGAAATAAAAGCATAGGCAGTTGCAATTTCTGTATGTGAAGTTAACTCATCAATACAAAATGAAGATACATTTGAGTTTGCTTCATGGAAAAATATAATACCACAAACTTGTATGCCAGAGTTCTGTCTCTTTGTGAGTCAAAATCAGGAATGTCCAGTGGTTAAAAAGCAGGACTTTGGACTCAGAAAACTCTGGATTTTAACATAGGCTTCACTAATGGGCTTCACTTTTGAGGAGAAAGAGAACAAGAGAAAAAATTTCTTGACTTTTTTTTTCTAAAAGGGAGAAAGAAGTCATTTTATTTGAACATACATTGTACAAGATAAACTAAGACTTCATTTGATCAACCTTTGTATATATGTACATATATACATATATATCATATATAAACATATATATATATATATATATATATCAATCACTGTATCACTGTATCACTGTCTTCCCATTCATCGTCAATTTGCTCGAGCAGGCACCAGAAACATCTCCATATGACCTGTCTCATGCAAGTAGAGCCCAAGGGCACCTGCTTGCTCCAGGAACATAAAGAGCCTCAAACCATTCCATCAGGTCATGGGAATGAGGTCTATAATTGTTACTGGTATTTGGCATATCAAATACGACACGGGTAGCTTGCCAGGCTCTGCCGTGCAGGTATCATACTCTTGTAGTCATCTCAAAATCCAGCATTTATTGATGAACCACATGACCACAAGTGGCCGCGCGAGCCTGGCTGTAATAGGCTGGTCTGCTGGGTGGAGTTCTGACAAGGGGGAGGTCCGGATGTGGAGAATGGAGGTCCTCATGGAGTGGGGTGTCGTCTGGCTTGTTGTGAGGCTCTGCTGGGGTGGCGGGCCAGGACTAGAACCCGCCATCCCTCACGGGTACCTCATGAGTGGCTGGGCATGAGGTACCTGTGAGGGATGGTGGGTTCTAGTCATATATAATATATATATATATATATATATATATATATATATATATATTTAAAACTATATATCAAAAACAAGCCATTTTTAGCTAAAGGTTTTCTTACAATGAACTAAAGAACACTACTTTTATTTTGGCTGTCGTTGGCTGCTGAGAGGCACTGGTGTTGAGCTAGCAGGGACACTAGGTAGTGGTGCTTGAGGCCTAAGCCAGGGCGTTGCACATTCAAAGCTCCCATTATAACACTGAGACACAATCTTGGTCATTCTACTTTTTTTTAAAGGACGGTGTGGGTAATATAAGGACATATAGAATAGATCTCTTATTTGTAACCATAAAAATTTTATAGGCCTAAAAAATCAGTCTGTTTTTCAAATGTATATTACAAATATAAATGTATATATTAATATATATTCCCAAATGTATATTAATAGCTCTTAATAAATAGTTCTATTCTTAGTGTTGTGAGTACATACTTATTTATTTGTGAGTTCCCCTACTCTTCTATCCCTACCCTTCACTGCTGTTGTGTTGCAGTGACTGAGGCTCAATCATACTCTTGGCGGTCGTGCTCAGCAGGCAGGAGTTATATATCTGGTTGTTCTCACAAGCAGCCAGTCATCTATTATCTGGGGACCCCCTGTCCTCAGTTGTGGTGTCAACAGATACTAGTGCTTTGGACACACACTCTATTATGTTACCTCCAGTGATTCTAGATAACAGCAGAGCTGCTAGAATGACACTCAGCACACGTGGGAATTGAACTCAGGGTCGCACATTTGCAAGGTAGGTACTTCATGCCAATGACTGGTCCCTGAGCACAAGCCTTATTTTTAATTGGAAAGTTTAAAAACTAATTTCAAAATTCCATATACAGAATGTCAAAATTGAAAAACTGTTCACCAAGCCAGATAAAATTCAGCCTTGAATTATTAATTAATTTTAAAATTAATAATTATAATTAATTAACTTCATATACCCCCATGCTCCAGTGTTTCTTGATTCCAGCCAAACTCTGCAACTCTGCCACACTGCTGATTCCTTCTGTTCCTAGACTATATCAGACAAGCTTCTCAGGATCTGTACGGTGGGTTCCCATTGTGGAGACGATTCCCTGCAAGTTCCCTGGGTTATTCCATCTCTGGAGATAGATTCTAGGTCTCTGTTCAAACCTCAGACTCAAGAGGACCTTTGTTATTCTCTGTGTGGCCTCTTACTGTGCTTTGTTTTTCTTCATGGCCCTGAGCATTTAATGTCTGTGCTTCTCCCTTCATTTCCATGTAAGGTCTCTGAGGTTACTGAGACAGTCCTGCTCCCTTTTATAAACTTGCTGTTGACAACAATACTTGTCACAGAGTAGAAGTAGAGCTAAAAAATATTTGTTGAATAGCTGAGTAAGAAAGAAATCAATTTTTTCTTCTTCCAAAGATTTTACATCTCACCTTATGTCCTAGTGCTGGAGTGCTCGAATACACTTGGCTTATTGACAGGTGGGAGAGAGAAAACGACCTCAAGGCCAGGAGCATAGCTGAATTGGATGAAATCACCTTTTGCATGGGATAGGCCCTGGTTTGCTCTCTAGCATCTCATAGTCCCTTCACCAGAACGACCTTCAAGCATAGAGCCAGGAGTAGCCCCCAAAGCACAGGTGTGGCACATCTCCCCAAGACAAAAACAAGATTTTTGAAAACATGTATATTCCTTTAGAATAGTGTTCTTCAACTTTCTTACTTTTGCAGAAGTCCCCTGTCCTGAAAACAGGATCAACAGTAATAATTTAGGCAGTAGACCATTGGGTTTCACCCTTACTACACCCCGTAGGCTGGCGCCAAAGTTTGAAGAACGCTGCTCTATTTATTTATTTATTTATTTATTTATTCATTCATTTATTTATTTATTTATCTATCTATCTATTTATTTATTTAGTTATTCATTTATTTATTTATTTATTTATCTATTTATCTATTTATTTATTATTTTTTAAATATATTTTTATTATACCTCCATGAGATAAACAATTACAAAAATGTTCATGTTTGGGTTTCGCCATACAGTGTTCCAGCACTCATCCCTCTACCAGTACCCATTTCCTACCACCAATGTCCCCGATTCCCTCCCCCTCACCTAGCCTACCTCTATGGCAGGTTCTTTATCTCTTCTCTCTCTCTCTCTCTCTCTCTCTCTCTCTCTCTTCCTTCTCTTACATTTTGTGGATTGTAATACATATACTTAGAGGTTATCATGTGTATCTTTTTGCCTGTATTTAATGCTAAGTTCTATGTGGTAATAGCACTTTCAACAATTATTGGCACACTGTTCCCTTCTCTGTCTTACCTAACCTTTGCTCCCAAATGAAGAATGCTGCTTTAAAGCCCCTGATCACTCTACTCATCCTCTCATGGCCTGTCTATAGGACATTGGTATTTAGAGCGACCTGGACTGTCAGGGCAGGCAGGCTTTGGTCAATGAAACAGTATCCTCCTTACTCTGATTAAGATGATTGATATCAACCTCTATCCGCAGTCCTGTTGAAGGCAGAAAAAGGGACAATGGCAAAGAAAAGAGGCATCATCCCTAGCATTGTGGAGGGATCCGGGGTTGCAATCAAGATGAGGATTTTACAGATGCGACTGTGCCTGCTTGAAGTCTCAGGCCACATGTCTAGACAGTGAATTTCACCTGGAGGAAGTTCAGGCCCTGTTTCTGTCATCTGAAAATGTAAGAAAACACAGATTTCCCAGGCCCACAGATACAGACTTTCTTTGGCTCCCAGATATGCTGAAATGATTAACAACCTGAATTCTGTGTCCAACTTGGTTACAGCTCTGAACATGGCATTAAAAGGTGAAAGTACTTGAGCACTCTGCTGTGCTTCCATTTCCCTGGGAAATGGGGCCATAATAAGATCCTTTCTAGTGGTTTGTAGTGAATGAAATAATATAAATGAAGGTGCTGGCACAGTGCTACACGTATTAAATATTTATAAATGTTTAGTGCTTTTATAATTGACTGGCATTTTTTTAAATTTAAGTAGCTTTCTCTTTTGACTTTGGCACTGTACCTGGCTGTGCTCAGGGATGACTCCTGGTTTGCACTCAGAGATCACTCCTGGTGGGATTCTAGGGATCATATGTCGTGACAGGGATCCATCCCAGGGTGGCTACAGTGCAAGGCAAATGCCCAACTGTACTTTCACCCCGGTCTTGCTTTTCTTATTTTCGCTTCCTTTCCTTTTATTTTATTTTATTTGGGGGGAGGGGGACACCCTGGCTATGCTCATGGTTAACTCCTGGATCTCGGCTCAGGAATCACTTCAGGCAGACCTTATGGGATGCTGAGGATAAACTAGGTCAGCTATATGCAAGGCAAGCACCCTACCCGCCTCTTTTTTAATTTTTTGAGTCACATATGGTAGTGCTCTGAGGCCACTCACAATAGTGCTTTGACATGTGTTTGACATGTGCTCTGTAAGCTCCATCACTAGCCCTGTGAGTTTGATAGCATTATATAGACGTCATGCTTATGGCATTATAAGTCAACATTTGTTACTATTTTATTGTGCTATTATTCATTAATCATTATATAATTAACCATTTAATTTGATTCACTGCCTATATTTCTCCTTCTGGCTAACTATTATTTTGTTCTTGCAGTCTAAGAATTTGATATTTGTTGATTTGTTTTTCTTTTCTATCTACCACATATCAGTGAAATTACTTGAACATTTATAGTGTCTTAGTAAAGGAGATTTAGATTTTAGAACCCAAATTTAGATTAGAACCTAAAATTAGATTTTAGATTTTGGAACACAAATCGAAATTATTCTACCATTTACTCCTTCTGACTACATAAACCATAGAAGTAGTACAAGATTTAGTATTTCAGTGTTCAAGCTACTTCAGTTTTATATGTGGATGGAATTTTGTCTTAACTCCTTTTTGTTTTAGAAAAATATCCTGGCAATGAATCCTGATTTTTTTTTGGACTCACTGATATGATAAAAGAAAAATTCAAACTTTCTAGATAAAAGTTTGTCTAGACTTAGAGACAGTCTTTGAGACTTTGTCTAGTCTTCAAGCCTAAGTTGATTTTTATGATTCTTAGTTTGCTAAGTGCTCTAAAAGAAGCTATAATGATAGCTTCCTGGCCTTAAGTAACAGGCTTGCAAAGATACACCTACTGTGTAGAAGATAATGTAATAGACTTTGCAGGTATTTTATGAATGTTAAAAATTTATTTTTATACATTTTTTATTTTAACTTCTTGCCAGGGTCATAAGACCAGACACAGATCTCTCTGCTTCCAGTTAATCACTGTGTGATAAATTCTTGACCACAGATGACTTCTAATTGACAACAGTTCAATTTTTTCTGCCTTTAGAGTTCAATTTATTTTAAGTATGTTTCATAGTAATCACCAAAACTTATTTGACATGAAAATAATATTCCACTACCAATATTTATATCCCTTTACACTTCATGTTAACAATAAGACCAAGTGTGAAGAATGAAAAACATTTACATTGCATGAATGCACAATCAGATCACATCAATCTCCAGGAAAATCATTGTTCATTTCCAACATGCTTAAATTAACAGTGAAAAGAATTCAAAACAGGATTTTGGTGCTGTTTCAAATGATTTTGTGATTTCAACAGTTGATCCTCTGCATGCATCCATAATCCCAATAAGACCCCAAAACTACCAAAAACAAGGGGTTGAGGGCCTACTGTTTGGCAACCACAGATTTCCCTATTTTTGGTTTATATGAGTAAGATACTTTACTGCTTAGAGTTTTCAAACACTAAGAATTGAGGATGATCATAAGAAATCAGTACAAGTTGATCACAGAAGAAAATGAAATGGATGGTAGGATAAGATTTATTGAAAAGCTTTTCAATAGTGAAATGAGCACAAGAAGCTGGATTCAGAGACACATTCTAACCAAAACTGAGTGGCTGGAATGAGAGAAAATTTCTGAGACAAAAAATCAGAAAGTGACTATACATGTGGATGAAAATCCAGGGTGTTTATATAGATGGCCGCCCACAGGTAGTCAGGAGCTTGAGATGTGGTCAGAGGTACAGTATTTGGACCAATAATATGATCCTTGTGGGTCAATAATATGATTCTTGTGGATTAATAGTATGATTCCAGACCTCAGGCTTCCAGGAAGTGCTGGAAATAAAATTCTAAGCTTTGTACAAGCAATGCTTGCTCTCTACCCTTTAAAGCTATTTATGTAGACGCCCACCCCCACATCCCCAAATATTTTTTTCAGTGTATATGACCTCTAAAATGTCTGTAAGTACATAATTGAAAGCACAAATCAGCTAAACATATGCAGGAAGCAATAAAAGTTAAGTGAAAATTTATAGCACTAATTGTAGGTTACTCCCATACAAAGTATGAAACATCACTAATATTTATTAGTTTCCTGTGTCACATAAATTAGTTATGGTAGTTTCATAAGTTCACTCATATCCTGGTTTCCTTGCAGTTTATTGGCATTAATGCATGCTGGAGAGACAGTGCTATGTATATGGAGAGACATTACTCCATAATACAACAAATAATGTGATGAGTACTAATTTACCCCTGTGAGTGTCTACGTGGCTTTAGTCATCTCTGTATTCCTCAGAGTATCACACCGATACTGGTAAATAGTGGGAGGACATGGTTTCTTGAGATGAACTAAAAATAATTAAAGGTTGCACAAGCTTTTGGCACTTTTTGTGCAATAAGTCAAAGAACTTTTATGATTTATTGTACAGTGTTCACTGGAAAGTGGGATTGCAATTTACAGTCACTGTAGATTAAAATGCTGGTGCTTGAGTCAATTATAAGCTCCATTTCTGCTTCTTGCTGTTTGATATGAATTCTGAGCCTCAGTTTCCTATGTGTCATTTGGGAAAATATTTTCCTCACTCTAAGATTGCTATAGAGATTAAATGAGATCTTGAATTGCTATGTAGCTGACATAGGAGAAAATTTCACAATAGAGTAGTTACTACAGCTTTTATTTTTAATGATTATATTTTATAAGTTAAAAAGTCTTAAATAAAACTGTTCAGACAAAAATGCCTATGCATCCATTGAATAGTTCAAGGTGTTAGCTACTGAGTATTCGGAGTTCTGGGCCATTTCAGAACCCATCTCTTGTGCAGGTTGAGGAAACATCAGAGAAGCCTTGAAGTATGGTATAGTTCACTCCCCTAAAGGTAATGGGTAGACTAGAGCCAACTCAAATGGTTTCATTGCAAAAACCACCTTTGCCCAAGTTCAAGGTGAGGAACCTCACTGAGATAGCTTGAGGTTAACTAGATGGGAATATTTGAAACCACTGAAACGGAACTCCACAGAAGATTTCCCTTTCTTTCCTTTGGAGAACTAGATGTTACTCATTTTGATCCCAGAGCTTCTGCTTCTGTTGGTCTGACATACTAGGAAAATAACTGGACTCTAATTTCTAGATTTTAGCTGCTGCGATTTACCTTCCCTCCACCCTTTTCCTTTCTGTCAGAGATACTTTCTTGCCTCTCCTGGTCTATTGACTATGACTTCTGAATTTGCAAATCTCAAGTGTATCAGGGGTTGCTGGCCCTTCCTGGAAGTTAAGACATTATCATATTCTTAAGGAGATCTCAGCAAGAGGATAGAAAACACAGAAAAAGACTAGTAGAGCCCTCTGATGAGTCAGCTTTTCTTTGCGGCTTATCTTCTCTAGACTTTACTCACAGTATCCCAATAGTGGGGTCCTTGCACTTGCTTGTGAGGACAGGGATAGTTTCCTTCTAAATCAAATATGTATTAGCTCAAATCACCTCTTCTGAGATCCCTCCTTAACCACTCAGCCTAGACTGATGCTCCCTTGCCCAGATACATTTATCATGTTATTTGGTTTTATTATGTTAGAAGTTGTGGTTGTGATCACTGCAATAAGGTTGAATGTTCTTCCTGCCCTACAGGGTTGGGTACTGTTCTTCTGCATACTTTTGGTCTCTTCAAGCTAATCAAGTCTGAGCTGTTTGAAATCTTTTTCCCTTTCACATTGTATTATGTGGGCCAAAGGGATGGAACATGAGCTTTGCATGTGGAAGCCCTGGGCTTATTCCTGGTATCTCATACCTCCTTCCCCTCCCTAGTAGTAGTAGTTTTCCTGAGCAGTGCATGACCCCATGTTTATTATTTTGTTAATTTTCAGGCCCCTGTCCATGGTTCAAGTCCTAGAAACCATCTTGATTTGTTTACAGTCTTATTTTGGTTTTTGGCCCAGAGCAGACTGTGTTTAGGACTTACTCCTGGTTCTGCACTTACAGACCTGGCAGGGCTCAGAGGACCATGTGGATGTTGGGGATTGAATGCGGGCCAGCTATGTTCAAGGCAACTGCCTTATCCACTGTTCTAGCTCTCTATCTTAAGAAAAGTTTCTGATTTCTCTTGTCAAAAGTGGTACTAAACAGCATCTCAAGATTTCTCACTAGAGTGTTAAGTATAATCTCCTTTTCTGGACTGTAGCATCCATAAGGCCAAACATCCCTGGCAATAAATACTGAGTATAGGGATAGAAATTACATTGAAAATATTTGAAATGACTAGGGGAGTAAGATTATGGAAGAGACGGAGGTTTAGGAAAAGAACATGTCCTGTAAGAACCAGGTCAATATATCAGTTACATGAATTTTCAGTTCTAAACATTAGGGCACTATAAAAATGGGGATCCAAGTTTTGTGGCTGGAACTTAGAGCTAAACATAACATGGAAATCTTATGGCATAGAGTGGGAACTTTGGTGCTATTTAAAGTTTCCTCTGATTCTCGTCATAGTGAGGGTATGAATCAATGCAGAAGTCAACAAAACAAGCTCCCAGAAAGAAAGCAAAGCCATAATGAAACTCTGCAACTCTGTCATTCAGGACAGTCAAAACTCTGGAGATTGGGAAATTGGGAACAACTTTCTATGCACTTTTGTCTTTCTGTGTGGACTGGCCTATAAGTAACCAAGAACTTGGTGCTTGAGATTTAGTTCTGTCACATTTATCCCTGGCCCTCTCCTGGGTAACATAAGACGCATAGAGCATGTAGATGATTAAGATAGTGTACACATGTTGGACACAGATACACGAGGCAGAGCTGCTACTGGCTCTCCCTCTGATCAGCTGATCATGAAGCATCTGGGAGGGAAAGCAGGTTCTGGCCTGCCATCCCAACAGAGCCTTGCAAGAAGCCGGAGGAACCCCCATACCATGAGGGCCTTCATTTTCAGCATCCAGACTCCACAGCTCTTTAGAGCTCCACCCAAGAGAAAAACCGATCTCAAGCCCTGCTCGTCAGAGTCCTACCATACAGTGAAGCCTATTTCAAACCCAGGTGTGCTTGAACCAGAGACACAGGTATATGGGGGCAGAGCTGCTAATGGCTCTCCCTGTGCTCGGCTGATCATGAGGCATCTGGGAGGGAAGGCGGATTCTAGCCCTGACCCACCATCCCAATAGAGCCTCTCAAGAAGCCAGAGGAAAACCCAAACCATGAGGGCAGCCATTTTCAACATCTGAACTCCACAGCTTGTCAGAGCTCCACCCAGGACAAAAACCAATCTCTCGCCGGTGCATGTGGCCACTTTGCAGCCATGCAGTTCATCAGTAAATGCACAAACTGAGAGCCTACTACTGAGAGTATACCACCCACACAGTAGAGCCTGGCAAGCTACCCATGTTGTATTTGATATGCCAAAAACCAGTAATAATTATAGACCTCATTCCCATGACCTGAACGAATGGTTTGAGGCTTTTTGTGTTCCTAGAGTGAGCAGATGCCTTGGGCTACACTAGCACGCAACAGGATGTATGGAGATGTTACTGGTGCTTGCTTGAGCAAATCGATAAACAGGAAGACAAGTGATACAAGTGATACATGTTGTGTCCCTTTAAGAGATTTGAGAGATCCCTTTTACTTAAAGGGATGGCTGATGTCCAAATTATGGGGACATATAAGAATTGGGAAAAGCTGTTGAGGAGTCAGTTGAGACTGGGTTCTCAGACTGGCTGGCAGGAGTGAATTGGAGGAGCACTGAGCCTGGCAGGATAGAGAGTTAGAGTAGAGAGAAGGGCTGGCTGAGCTTGCCTAAGGGCAGAGCAAGGAAATTGTTTGAAGAAAGGCTTAAAGGGAGTTCACAGCCTCTGAACTGTTTCAGTACCTGATAATGTCAGTCAGCCACACAGCTGTAAACTGACATATACATATTATTTATTATAATCATATCTTGTACTGCTCCAAATATAATAGATTGGGGCTAGAATACTACTTAATTTTATTTCACTAATATAAAAAAGGACAAGCAAGCTGCTTTGCTTGTCCCATAAATGTCTCTCAAAAGCACAGCTTTGTACCCACTGTCCACTATTACTTCCCTAACTTGTAATAGAGCTTTAAGTCCCAGTGCAAGACCATGTGAAGTTGGCCTGTGGGTCTGAGGACTTGATAAATTACTTAACCTTCTCCATGCTCAAATTCCTTCCATTGAAAATGTGCCATAACAGTCTGAGAGGAGGGTGGCTGGTTTTCAAAGCAAAATGATTCTGGTAAAGAACCCTGTGTACTTTAAATGAGAGTGGTCTCAAGTATCTTTAAATGAAAAATATTTTCTAACTCTTCAAATTAAGACATCATAGGGAATGATAATTAATACCTATTGGGTATTTTGATGTGTATAATTTTTTTTTTTGCTTTTTGGGTCACACCCGGTAACGCTCAGGGGTTACTCCTGGCTCTGCACTCAGGAATTACTCCTGGCGGTGCTCAGGGAGCATATGGGATGCTTGGGATCGAACCCGGGCCGGCACAGGCTGGCCACGTGCAAGGCAAAAGCCCTACCTGCTGGGCTATCGCTCCGGACCCATTGATGTGTGTAATTAAGTTACACTCTTTTCTAAAGATTCATTTCTTCATATCTTGTGATTTTCCCTAGTTGCTCAGCAAATTCCTTTTTAGTAAAACAGGAGTGACACAGAGTTGATTTTTAAAAGTCTCTAGATCTGTGTAAGGGAGCTCTGAGCAGGGCCTGCTCTCAGGAATAAATGCTCTGAGGCCGGAATCAAGGCAGGGAAACATTTTTTATTTCTCCTCAGTTTCCCTCTCTCCTGGCTGCTCTATGTTCTCATTGTCTTTACTGAAATCTCATGAGGTCATGTTTCTTTCTCTACTCCTTACACACCATTCAATGGTCACAACTTAATCTCTTCCTTCATGTCTTTCTTATTGTCTTGTCTTCTTTCTATTTGAGTGTAAAGCGTGGGGTTTGGGCCACAGTCAGGACTGCTCAGGACTCAAAGACCACTCCTGGTAGTACAAAGGGTGCCAGGGTTCAAACTGGGTTTGACCATGTGCAAGACAAGTCCCTTAACCTTTGGGCTATCTCTTTGGCCCCTCTCTTATTCTCCTCCCTTTTCTTTTCTGTTTGGGGGTCACACCCAGTGGTGCTCAGGGCTTACTCTTGGCTCTGTCCCCAGGAATCAGCCCTTGCAGTGTTCAGGGAACCTTATGCCATGCTGGGAATTGAACCTAGTTTGGCGATGTGCAAAGCAAGTACCCTACTACTGTACTGTCGCTTTGGCAGCTCCTTCTCACTTCTGTCTGTCATACTTAGGGATTTGTTTCCATCTTCTTTGATTCCTGAATCACAACGTCCCCTTTCTCTCTGTTTCCTGGGATCATCCTCAGTGACATTGATAGGCATAAGCCTTTAGCCGACCACTCACTGTGTTCCAAATGCTACCCAATATGGTGGCTTGTGACTCATCTTGGACAAAGTCCTATCGAAGAACAAAGTTCCTCTGTTCTTTCAGAACTTCTGAACTGGTTGTTTTCCCACTGGGTCACAGGTGCTGAGTCTGCTCCAGTGTTTTGCTGTGTTTCAGTTTCTCTTTCTCTCTCTTTTAAAATCACTTTCTCCATTCTCTTCCTGATTAACCTACATATTCTTTTGATCTAAATTCCACAATAAAGAGCTTCATCTTCCTTGCTCCATGATGAACAGAACAGACTTGTTTTTAAGTCTTTGCTCACTTGTTCTCTTCACCGTTTTTTGAAAATAAGTTTATTGACTCAAATCATAAATCTTCATGGAGAGATCAGCTCCTTCCAGTTTCTTTATGTCTCTACAACAAGATACCTGACCCTTGAGGTGTTGCAGGTGTGACTGTGATGCCCAGCTGTGTCGGCAGGTGGCAGACAGGAGACAGGCTTTGTCTACACCCAGGGCTCTGCTCCATGGGCCCTGGATGGTTGATGGTCTGACTGAGAAAAAGACTGGGCCACCTGAGATGAACACAGAGCCATGGCAGAGCCTGGCAAGCTACCCGTGGTTCATTAGATATGCCCAAAACAGTAACAATAATGGACCTCATTCCCAATGAATGGAGATATTACTGGTGCCTGCTCGAGCAAATTGATGAACAATGCAAGACAAGTGACAAGTGACAAAAGATGCTTCAAGAAATTCCATATATTAAATGTATAGAAACCTTTCATTATGACTTTCTCCAATCTTCCCCATCTAATGTAGGACCTTTTCTACCTTACCTTACTCTTTTTAAAATTTTTTTCTCGTCTTACTCTTGTCTGTTATGTATTTAACACATTCATTTATATAAACGTTGTTTCCATTTATTGTACTATCTAACATTTATTTAATAGGTATTAGAATAAAGATCAATGCTCAGACTTTTTGACAAAAATTTTAGTCAGTGTAAAGCTCTCTATACCATATATGTCTTTCTTTCCTTGCTTTGGCCTAGAACAAAAATACCAGTTTTGTTTTCTGTTCTATCATTTCTCTGCTCCCTTTGAGCAGTGCTTACTCTTTCATAACCACATCACTGTTCCTTATATTTTAATAATTATAAGCATGACTAAAATTAATTTGAGTGTTTACTATGAGTCAGCTCTGAGCTTGCTGTTTTAACTACATAGTCACATTTAATACTCTGTTACCTCATAAAGATGCTTTAATTATCAAGTTAGGAAGGAAACTAAGCACGAGGAATTTAAGTCAGTTTTCTAAATACACAACTGAAGTTGAGATTGAGACCCCAAAAGTTTATTTACAGAACTCATCTTTAAAACTACCTGAAAATACCACTTTCCTTATTAGGGATAAGAGAAAAGAAAAGACTATCATTGGCTGGACTCTGCTGTTCCTAATATATAAAAATTGATCTCTGAATGGTCATTAATGATGACATCCTCGTTTCTGTCCTTCCTTCCTTCCCCCTCCATCCCTTCTTTCCTTCTTTCTCTTTTCTCTCTTTCTTTTCCTTCCTTTCTTTTCCTTCCTTCCTTCCTTCCTTCTTTCCTTCCTATACTCAGGACTACTTCCAGCTTTGTGTTCAGGAGTGACTCCTAGTGGTGCCCAGGAGACTATATGTTGTATCACGAATCAAGCCTGGGCTGGTCCCTTGCAAGGCAAGTAACTCAATCCTTGTGCTATCTTTCTGGTCCCCTCATCATGTTTTTAGAAAAGTTTCTCCTTGCATTTCTTTTTCTTTTTTTTCTGCGTCCGTTCTTATCACTACTTTACAATGTAATAATTGTAGATCACTTGGAAATAGAACATGAATTTATAAGTGTCAAGTCTTGGATAGCATTAGGCCAGGGTAGAATAGGACTGACAGATAACCGAAGACTGTACATTATTGCTTAATTGTGAGTATAAATGCAGTCCTCAAACTCTCAAATGCATAATTCTATAGCTGAGGGCTGTTTTCTAAGCTTCACGAATTAATTAATATACCCTTGAAACATCATGCAATTATTCCATTGAATTTGATTCCTAGTATTGCTCCTTATGTGTTGTATGACTTTCAGCAAAGAAGATAATCACTCTGCTTCATCTGTACTATATGGGTATAAATAATACCATGTGAAGGTCTATTGTGATGGTTAAATGCAGCAACACAAGTTTCTAATAGTTTGTATTGTTAGTAGTTCTTTCAGTTGCTCGGTCACCATATATGCATTGTATTACCACTGTGTGTCAGGCATAAGCTAGACGGTGGAAACACAGTGTTCTAGATGTCAAACACAATGCCTGCCCGAGTTTTTAGCCTAGATGGGAAATACTTATGAATGTTACCCAGATTTTTGCTTACTTAGGTCAAAGGCAGGGATAAAGCAGTGGTGGGAGATAAAATTATAAAGACAGAACTTTACACATGTGACTAACTATGTGTGACAGCTTGAAGATAAGGTCCTGATCCAATCCCCAGCATAAAAAATTTTGGGCAGCAAGTAAAGCTGCTACTGATTTTTGAGGATGGATCTGTGTATGGATGAATGAGAAAACAATCAGCCAGTTAATAAGTATCTTGCAATAACTTTGGGGAGAGGGATGAAGATTTGAAGTAGTATTTTGGCAGAAGACATTAATAAAGTTCTGCATCTAAGACTCAGAAATTACCATTAGCATGATAATTTCCAAAATTTTCCACTGGCTTCCTATATACCCAGAGTCTCTCCAAGTTCATGAACCTTACAGAGGTCAACATAATTCACTATAATCCCCCAACCCCAAAGGACTGCCCTTCCCCTTTCTCATTCCTTTGTATCAACCTATCCCATTGTGAACTGCTTGGCAGTTTAGAGCGTTTTTTGCACTGTGCTGTCCTCTAGTGGAAGCTAGAAGTTTAACAGCGTAAGAATTTTCAATCATTCAGTGACTAGTCTGGGTCGGGAAGACTTAAAAGTTTAGGAGAGACAGAAAATGGAACAGGGTGCTAATAATTGTCGAAGGTACTAATGCCAACCTAGAACTGAGCATGAAATAGAGGCAAAAGGATTCACATGACAACCTTTTAATGTATGTTCTGTAATCCATAGTCTAGAAGGGAAGGAAAAGAGAAAGAGAGAGAAAGGCAAAGAAATAAAGAACCTGCCATGGAGCAGGGCTGGGTTAGGGGGAGGGAACCGGGGATGTTGTTAGTGGGAGATGGGCACTGGTGGAGGGACGGGTGCTGAAACACTGTATGACCAAAACCCAAACATGAACTTTTTAATTGTATATCTTTTTATTTGTATGGAGATGGGCACTGGTGGAGGGACGGGTGCTGAAACACTGTATGACCAAAACCCAAACATGAACTTTTTAATTGTATATCTTTTTATTTGTATATCTCACGGTGGTATAATAAAATACTTAAAAAAATAATAATAATGACAAATATATACATGATAACCCTTTAGTGTAGTATCTGTATTGTAAACCAGAATGCTCAAAAAGAGAGATAGAGAGAGAGAAAAAAGTATCTGCCATAGAGGCAGGTTGTGGGGGGTGGTGGGAGGGAAATGGGGCACACTGGAGTTGGGAAATGTGTATTAGTGGAGGCATGGTTGTTGGAACACTGTATGATTGAAACCCAATCATGAGCATCTTTGTAATGGTCCATCACATGGTGATTCAATAATTTAATAATAATAATAATAATAATAATAAATAATGATGTTACCAGAAAATTAAAAAAAAACCAAAAACCTGGGTTAAAAGAGAAAAACAAATAGAAAATATTTTAAAATGAGATCAAATCAATATTTTTACTAATATCACTGAAGTGGTATTGAGAAAGCCCTTAAAAAGCACCAAGTGACTCTTGCTGGAAAACTTTCTCTTGAAGGTCTTCCTTGTTTTATTCAGCTCTCAAGAAAGACTCTGCGGAACCCAGAGACAGCTGTCTTTCATGGGGTAGTAAAGAGAGCAGGTGGTTTATGAAATTGTGCATTTGTTGGAACTTGAAACCCTTGATCATGTTCATTTCACTTTGGAGGTGCGAGATGTTCTTCTACGTGCTAGGGAGTTAGCTTGCTCTTAGGATGTTATGACAGGATGCTGCTTTTAGCAGCTTGCATATTGTGTTGTATGAGTGCGTGAGACCATGAGTTGATTAGTTTACTCAACTATTTCACTCATCTTCTCAAGCTGCTGCAAGGGTTGATATACCCACGTCTATAACTTTCTGTTATCTTATTATTTAGTCTGTGTGTAGGTGCATGCATGTGTGGCTTATGTAGAGTGTAAATAGAATAAATTAGGTATTAAAAGTATTTTATTCTATTTATTTATTTGGGGGGGATTATTCAGTTCTAGGTTGGCATTAGTACCTTCGACAATCCACACCCGGCGATGCTCAGAGATTCCTTCCAGCTCTCCACTCAGTAATTACTCCAGGCAGTGCTCAGGAAACCACATGGAATGCCAGGGGCTGAACCTGGGTTGACCGCATGCAAGGCAAATGTGCTACCTGCTGTATTATCTCCCCGGCCACCAAATTATTCTATCTTAATATTTAAGTCATACCACCAGCCACCAACTACTGTGGCCAGCACACAATAAATATTTTACATTATGAGCAAATTAAAGAGTGGTTTAGGAAGTAATAGTAATAACTTCCAGAGATCAAGTATCAGCCACATAGTAGCCATTATCTATGTACTTAAATTCATTTTATTTGGACATCTTGTGCTACACTTGGCTGTGCTCAGGGCTTATTTCCTGGCTCTGTGCTCATGGATCATTCCTGGCAGGGTTCAGGGGACCATGTGTGACACCAGAGATCAAATCCAAATAGGCTGTGTGCAAGGCAAGTACTTTACCTCCTGTACTACTTTCCACTATTTAGTTATTTTTAATGATCTACTTTGAATTAGTCTCTGAATATTTAGTGTTTGTTTTCCCTATGCATCCAGTACTGTGTAGAATCTGGGCAGATGCTGGTGAATTAAACCGTACAGTTTCTAGCCCGTTGAGTTTTTTAAATTTTATTATACCACCATGAGATATACAATTACAAAGCTGTCATGATTGGGTTTCAGTCATCCAGTTTCCAGAACCCCTTGGGGTTCTTTTTGTGCCTTCCCTTACTGATAGCATCCTCAGGCTACTTTAACCCGAGAGTCTAAAACATGTGATTACACATGACTCAGAAAAGATTTCCAGGTCAGCCCACTGCACTGAAGGAGTGTTGGAAATCAAGGCAGACTTAGATGAAATGAAGATTGAGTTAGACATGAAGAATAAGCTAAAAAAGATGGAGAGAAAAGTGGTTTGTGCAGAGGAAGCAGTGAGGGCAGCCGGAATGAAATAAACATGAGTCTTGAAAGAAGTCTAGGAGAGCAGGAGAAATATGGGCACGATAATGCCTGCTTAGGTCTGGCTGTTGAAACCCAGGAGAGCTCTAAACTCCTTAGGATGCACTTTCTCTCTTTTCTTGAAAGAAAGCATTCTATTTCAATCTTATTTATCTTTTCATTCTCTTCTCTGCTGCCCCTTCCCTTCGTAGTCGTTGATGTGCTGGGTGTTGTACACAGGCCTGGCTGTGGTTCTTGTTCATTTAAAGCGGTGGCACACGCGAGGACTTGCACTCCTGTCCTTGGTTGCTGGGCTTGTGTATGTGCTCACCGGAGGTCACACTCCTTGGTCAGAAATACAAGTGACAGGTGTGACACTCCTCTGGGAGTCATTGTGGTGTTCCTAGAAGTGCTCTCGAGAGGTTACACTTGCTGATCTTCGGGCTCATCTGTCTTTTCCATTGCTGTGCTTGCCAGGGTGTCACAACCTCATTTGTGGATTTTGCCTACAGGTGGCTGTGAGGAAACCAGAAATCCCTGAGGCCCTGGGGATTTCAGAGAGCAGAGGTGCTGGGTTCTTGCCACTGAACTTCCAGAATCACGCTTGACATCTGTGGGTTACCAGGGGTTTGAAATTGTGATCATGTTTGCAAGGCAGTTGCTCTAAACCAACATTCCACAGCCTGGAGCAATAAATACTATCACATAGAAGTTCCCCAAGATATCCCAAGAGCAGCACAGGTAAAAATCACATAAATTGGAGTCATGGCTCAGGACCAAGGGACCGACTGGAAGGAAGTAGGGGTCAGAGGAAGGAGACAAACTAGAAAGGGGCTGCAGTTGGGAAAAGGTTGAGAAACACTGTTCTAACTCCTCATTTTACTTATAATGATTGGTGTGCGGTGGTGGCGGTGTGTGTGTGTGTGTGTGTGTGTGTGTGTGTGTGTGTGTGTGTGTGTGTGTGCGTGTGTGTGAGTTTCCGTCACACACAGTGGTGCTCAGGACTTACCTCTGGCTCTACATATAGGGATCATATGGGATCCCTGGGATTGAACCTAGGTTGGCTGCATGCAGAGCAAATGTCCTATTGCTGTATTATTGACCTGGCCCTTTTATAATGATTTCTAAAATGAAAAACATTTAAGATTTAATTTTGATTTACATAGTATTTGTCTGAAAAAGACTATTTCTACTGTCCTGTATTGCTTGAGGGCAGGGGGCAAACAATATCACTTAGTGCTGCCCTGAACTTCTCACATGGATCCATTTTATCTCCACTTCCATGCTTCTTCTCAGATAGGCCCACCTGTCCATGAACACCACATCCATCTTCCCGACGAAGACGGATCTGCACCGTCTGATCCACATATCCACTCATTTGTCTCTTTCTCTGTCCCAAGTAATTGAGGATGCATAAGAGAGGCCTCATGAAAAATTGCTTGCTTTAGACTTAAGATTAGGCCTAGCTGAGACCAAAAATCTATTTGGTTCTGCAAGGCCACATATTACAATGTGAAAGCACTTCATTTTTTTTAAGTTGCTAGGTGATGGAATTTTGCTCCCTTATTGTGGTTTACTAATGCATGTATTTCAAAATCTGCTTTTGTCTTTCTCTACACAGCCCATCTGCCAGGCCGCTTATCAGAACGATTTTGGTCAGGTGTGGAGGTGGGTAAGGGAAGATAGCAAATGTGTCAATGTTCAAGACAGCTTTAACGGAGATACTCCCCTGATCTGTGCCTGCAGAAGAGGGCACCTGAGAATTGTCTCCTTCCTTTTAAGAAGAAATGCTGATGTGAACCTCACAAACCAGGTGAGACCATGAGCATGAGTGGAGAGAGAAATTTACCAGGATAACTCCTTTCCCCTCCTATTGATGGAAGTAGCAAATGTCATTTTCTCATAGCTTGTAGTTCCTAATATTAGCAATGGTAGGTTGGGTTTTTGTCTTGAGAGACTGACATATATTGAGGATATATGAAGAGGACTTACTAAAGAAAAAGAAAACCTGTTCAACCAGCAGGTTTACTTGCAGCAGGTTTACTTTTATTATGGTTACTTGCATCCTTGGACTGAAAAAGAATATTTCATGGCAAAATATTGACCCTGTGGTGCAATTTTCATTAAATTTATTTTTATCAGTTATGCTAAAGTTATGATTTCTAGAGATCATAGTACAGAAGGTTGGAATGCTGGTGAGACATTTACTGAGGTCAAGGAAACTCATGAAGCAGAGTTTATTTGAAGCCACATACACCAAGAAAGGCATAAAGAACACATTTAAAGGTGCAATGTTAGCTGACACAGAGTCTCTCGG
This sequence comes from Cryptotis parvus, assembly GCA_021461705.1. NCBI lineage: Eukaryota > Metazoa > Chordata > Mammalia > Eulipotyphla > Soricidae > Cryptotis > Cryptotis parvus. Next base: position 166,975 of record JAJIBD010003861.1, on the reverse strand, counting down.
ACCAAGCAAGAGCAGAAGAATATGCAGGAATTATTGTGAACATGCTTTTAGAGTCCCCTTGGAAAACTAGGTCTGCATCATAAGAAAGTCACTGTCACTGTCACTGTCTTCCCGTTCATCATCGATTTGCTCGAGCGGGCACCAGTAACATCTCCATATGTCCTGTCTCATGCAAGTAGAGCCCAAGGGCACCTGCTTGCTCCAGGAACATAAAGAGCCTCAAACCATTCCATCAGGTCATGGGAATGAGATCTTTAATTGTTACTGGTATTTGGCATATCAAATACGACACGGGTAGCTTGCCAGGCTCTGCCGTGCCGCCCTGAATATTGTGAGTATGGTACAAAAAAAACAAAACTAGTTTATTTTGTGCAAATACTAAGGTTAAGTATTACATTTAACCTTTATGTTCATCAGTTGGGAGACTAGGGTTAGTTGTTCAATCATGGAATATCAAGAATTTCTTTGTGCTTATCAGATTAAAATCTACTGGACATGCAAAGTCATTTATCTGAATGACTTGTGTCCATGTATGTTCAATGGCAGAGTTAGCTCTATTTGCCCCTGCTAAGTTAAAGAATAGCACTTTGGGGGTAATATTGCATCATTATAAAAATGTATCAATGCTACGCTTTCCTACTTGTGCTTATTATTGTCTTTTAAATTTTTTATTTACTATAGCACCATGAGATACACACTTACAAAGATGTCCATGATTGGGTTTCGATCATATAGTGTTCCAGCATCCATCCCTCCACCAGTGCCCATTTCCCACCACAAATGTCCCCAGATTCCCCCACAGTTGCCCAGCCTGCCTCTATAGGCCTCTATATGCCTATTCTCTCTCTCTCTCTCTCTCCCTTTCTCTTACACATTGTGGCTTGCATAGGGGTTATCATATTTATCCCTTTATCTACATTCAATGCCAGTTATAATCTGGTGTAAGCCATTTTCAATTGGTATATATTTATATCCCACAAATTAATGCAGCTATCCTATGTCTACCCTTTACCTTCTGACTAATTTCACTAAACATGATGATCTACATGTTCATCCATTTGTAGGCAAATTTCATGACTTCATTTTTCCAGACAACTGCGAAGTATTCCATTGTGTAGATGTGCCATAGTTTCTTTTTTCAAGTCTTCTGTACCTTCAGCACTCAGGTTGTTTCCAGATTCTGGCTATTGTAAATAGTGCTGTGATGAATATAGAGGTACAGATGGTGTTTCTGCTATGTGCTTTTGGGACTCTAGGGTTATCATCTTTTTTTAACTGGTTGAGTCACAAAGCAATTTTGTTCTGAGTCTTACAACTTAACAGGACATGGCTTGCTCTCAGAGGTGCAGAGAACCCATAGAGAGGGAACGTGGTGACAGGTGTCTCTGGTTCTTATTCACTCTCAGAAAGTGCTCTTAGGAAGCGGAGTAAAGGGAATGCCTGAGCACAGGGAAGAGGGTAAGGAGAAAACCAAGAGCCAGCCTCCTGGTATCTTCCAATATCATGAGAACCAGGAAAAAGGACTTTAGTGGATATCTTTGATGATTTAGAGGGATGTTCTTCAGTTTTGCATTTTCAGTGAAAAATGTTAGTGTTATTCAACTATTTGCTCTTTCATTCTCTAGTACTCCTCTTCATAGATGAATCATTTAAGCCAGGCTTTCTCATTTCTTCAATCTATGTCTGTGAGTTATCTTCAGAAGTACCAAAGACCTTAAAAACCAACCAAACAAAATGCTTTCCTGGTGACTCAAGTGCCTAAGAGAGAACACTGATGCTACAAAAAGCAAATTAGATCAAAACAAATATATTTTTTGAACTGAGAAGCCCACAAGGATTAGAAAAGGAGAATAAAATGTGTGTCAGGAGGGTAGTTTAAATTATGTTACAGGGGCACACTTGGCAGAACAACATCACTTGATCACTTGACATCCTGTTATTCATCGATTTTTTCAAGTGGGCGCCAGTAATATTTCCATTTGACCCTATCATGTGGCAGTGTAGCCCAATGGCATCTGGTTGCTTCAGGAATACAAAGAGCCTTGAACCGTTTGTTCAGGGTCTTGACAAAGAAGTCTGACCATCTTGTAGGTGGGCGGTCACGTGATCTTTTGACATCCAGTGGGATACAGTCGGTAATGGCTCTAGTCCAACGGTTGTCTCCAAATCTCATTACATGTCCAGCCAATCTGATTTTTGATGCCTTGGCAAACAAGACAACATCCGTGACTCTGGAACAGCGATGGAGGTCGGAACTCCAGATTCCTTCTCTCACTTGAGTGAGGCATGATATTCCAAGCATAGCTCTTTCGATTCCTCTTTGGGAGACCCGAATAGCATTCTCATCCTGCTTTTCGTAGGGCCCAGGTCTCTGAGGCATATGTTAATGCAGGGAGAACGGTGGAGTTGACGAGATGTGCCCAGAGCTGGAGGTTCTTTGTCTTTTTAGCTATTTCTTTGATGCTTTTGAAGGCATTCCAAGCTGCTTTCTTCCTCCTGCGCAGCTCAGGTTTTAGGTCGTTCATTATGTTGATTTCTCGACCTAGGTACAGGTAACTGCTGCATTCAGAGATGTTTGTTCTATTGAGAGTGAATGGGACCTCTGGAACTAGTTTATTTTTTCATGAACATAGTTTTGCTGAGATTCAGCTGTAGACCTATCTTTCCACGTTCTCGGTCAAAGTCAGCCAGCATTTGTGCTGCTTGGCTAATGTTTGATGTTATTAGAATGATGTCCTTAGTGAAACGGAGGTGGTTTAGTTGCCAGCGGTCTATCTTCACTCCCATTCCTTCCCATTCTAATTATTGCATGATGTTACATTAATACCCCCTAACACCAGATTTGAAGTTTTAGAAACTTATAATGAGGACAAATTTAGAACTATTGACAAAAATTTATGAAAAAGGATGCTTGATAAGTGTGATCTATAAAATGAAAAGTTAACAAACCTGAGCATTCAGTGAACAAAGCTTAACCAAATAAAATTGGTCCACTGAGTATAAAGCCATAAGGCAATTACAGTCAGATATTTAAAAATATTAAATAGAATGGCAAATACACAAATTCTAAATGTTTATTGAATAAAAAGATGATATTTCAGATAAATATTACCCTATATTTTAAAATACTACAAACATGAATTCAACAGAATCACTGCATAGTACTGAAATAAAATAGACTAGAAAATAATATAGCCTAAATATAAAAAATAATAATCTGGGCTAATTAATAATGGATATTATTAAATTCTTATCATATATACTTGTCTAGTTTTCAGTTTTTTAAACAAAAGATGTACATAATTTAGTATTTAGAAACAAGTAGTATTCATTTTTCCCTTAATTTTTATTATACCACCGTGAGATACACAATTACAAGGATGTTCATAATTGAGTCTCTCTCATTCAGCATTCCAACACCCATCCCTCCACCAGTGCCCCATTCTCACCACCACTGTCCAAAGTTTCCCTCCCACCCAACCCCAGCACGCCCCTATAGCAGGCACCTTTTCTTTCTCTCTTTCTCTCTCTATCTCTGTCTCTGTCTCTGTATTTCTCTCTTCTCTTACATTTTGTGGTTTGTCCTACAGATATTAATGGTTTATGATGTCTCTATGTGTATATTCAATAGTGAGTTATAGTGTGACATTATAATTCCCCATTACCCATTAACCTCCCCAATTTGTTGCAACTAGAATGATCATAAGAGTATATAAATGTGAAAGATCCTGGGAAGGACCTGGTCCCAACTTCCATTATTGTCTAAGACTGTTGCACAGCTGCTCTGTGACCACGCACCAGCACGGCTATGGGTCTGAAGTGTCTCTCTTCTGGTCTTGCTGGCTGTGGTGGCTGTGAGCTCACAACCCTGCCAACCTACATAGAGGTGGAGGAATGGGAGGAGGAGCCAAAATCCCTGCTCTAAGTCTGGCCAGCATGCGCCCCCACACATGTGAGCGAACCTTTGGAGCTATGTTGGATTCAGTCATGGGCTGGCCGAGTATTCTGACTAATGGTGCCTCCCCACAATGAAAATTCTGTTTTCTCTTCTCTCTGGCTCTTCCTTATATAGATTAGGTTGATACTTCAATTAATTTAACTGTTTTCCTTTATGTTTATTTGTGAATGTTTCTATCAACCTTTATTTTATTATGAATTCCCAAAGCTCCATGTCCCCACTATACCTCAGAGTTAAACTATGCACCTGCAAAATATCCACCTGTTAGAAGAATTCATTGGAGTTATTCCCATTCACCTAGCACTGTCTATGTGTGTAGGAACTTTAAAAAATGCCAGCTGGTTAAGATTTTTCTATGAACCAACCACAGAATAAATATAAACACATGAGAAATGGTTAAGGATGACTGTAGCTTTTCATATTCAGTCTTATACTCATATCTCAATGTACTATATTCAAACACTAACTGACCATGAGGATCCACAGCCTATGGGGTATTTGGGCCACACTCAGCAGTGCTAAAGAGTTTCTTGGCTCTATGCATCACTTCTGGTGGTGCTCAGGGGACCATGCAGTATTGCAGATGGAATCAGGATTGGCCACATGCAAGGCAAGAAAGTAACTTAACCCCAGAACTATCTCTTGAGTTCCTCTTTCCTAACCCACCAGCCTAGTATTTATTTTTTTTGTACAGAACTATATTAAGTATTCTGATCAATGGGAACCTATTAATCTGACATGTTGCTCAGAGAGAAGTATCATACTACACTAAAATTTAATGGTGAAGATGAAACTTTCTGATATGGTAATCTGAAAGTAAGAATTTGAAACAAAATATTTTATTAATATAGTCATTTCCTTAATTTTCAGAAAGAAAGAACCTGCTTGCATTATGCAGTGAGGAAAAGATTTACCTTTTTTGATTATCTACTTATTATCCTTTTAATGCCTGTCCTGCTTATCGGTTATTTTCTCATGGTAAGTACAGCACTCCTGAGCATGGAGGGAAGTGATTAGGAAATCAATGTAAAAGCTCATCAAGTTTTGCTAGACCAGTGTGTTACAAATAAATTTCAGACCTATATTTTACAAACGACAATACAGCATACATACAATACCAAGACTCAGGTAAAGTGAGAAGGTAACAAAAAAGTTAATCATGGTAAAACAATTAAGTTAGTCATGATAGAACAATCTTTCAGTGTTTGCTTAGAAAAACAAGTTAATTAAGTTTGATTAAGAATTATCGGAAAGATGCACCAAAAAAATCCCTGAATATTCATAACAATTTTGTGTTCCTTTCTTCCCTCCATTTCTGTCAGTTTATATCTATTTCCAAATTTTGTATTTTTAAGAACCTACCTTGTTTGTGAGTTAGTAAGCATATTAAAGACTTTTTTCTTGTTGTTTGGGGCCACACCTAGTGGTTCTGAGGGGCTCCTCCAGGCTCTATGCTGGGAGCTGGCTCAGGGAACCAACCGTATGTTGCCAGGTGTAGAACCTGTGGTTCCCTTATGCAAAGCACATACTAGGTCCTTGGAGATATCTCTCTGGCCCTCAGGTGAGAGATATGTATCCCAAACCTGAGAAACACAGATCTTTATAGAGATTTTTGTGTTCCAATGACTATTTTGCAAGACTGTTCTTGCTACAGAAAGATATTGATGTAAGAATGCAAACCACATTATGAATAGAAGATCAAGTTTTGAGTTTCAGCTTTTTAATTGAGTGACAGGTAGTCCCTGACTCACTGACCTTTACCTAATGACTAGTCAACTTGTGAGAGGTGATTCAACAAATGCATCATTTACTCCAGTTAAACGCATAATTTATTCCCTTCTCACAAATATATGCTAATAGACCGTGGGTGTCAGTTATTACTATTTTCATAAACTCTGGAATGAAATTGGTCAAGCATATTACTATTTCTTTGAACATTGAAATGTTATAGAGTTTACATATATAATTAAATAAAAAATAATCAATTAAAATAATTAAATAAAAAAAACCACACTGATTCTAATGATTGTATTTGGGAGATAGATAAATATAATTAATTGTTAAAGGTATGATCTGGCTTAGATAAGTGAAAAGTTCTTGAAAAATTAATTGTTCAGCATGTGTAGTTAGGAACTGGGCAGAGGAACTTTATGGCTTTTTAAGAGATTGCGAGGAAATAACCACAGTGGTTATTAATAAGGCTTATTCAGAATTTTTGAACACAAAACCCTGCTTTCTAAGAATGTTCAATGTCTAAAAGTTAGAGACCTAAATACCCCAGATCTGATGGTATGAATATCCTTTATTAATGGGACCTATGTATGTCCTTATCACTGCCACCATTTGTGTCCATAAAGGATAAGCCAACATGAAGGGAAATTATAGAGAAGACCAGAAGGTACTATGTTCCTTCTGGAAATGGTGGGAAGAGAAAGGCTGCATAGACTTTGACACAGAAGGAAGGCGTAAAGAGGAATGCCAAGTGGATGGAGTGTTCTTAATGAGAGAGAGACTGAAATTCAGTGACCCCAGAGAACAGGAAGACTGTGTTCCCTGAACAATGGGATGTTGGGAATACACTCCAACCAGCAAATTGTCCTGATCTCCGGAGACTGAGCAGAAAATAGTGATTTCCAAAAAGCCTAATTCATTTCATTCATTTAATCATTCAACCATATTAATTTGGATCTATTATTTGCCAGGCAAGGTGCTGAGGGTAAAAACAGGGTCCAGTGATTCTCAGATATATATAGCTCTGGTCCTCATGACTGCTAGAGGCAATGGGTAAAGAATCATTAATCAAATGAGAAAAACACATGTGACATAATGGTTAGACAGGTGATACAGTCAGTAGCTCTAATTAAAGCCCCGAAGGGAGAGCTGTCAGCTGGCCAGGTAGGTGAGGAATGCTTCCTGGAGGAAGAGGGTTTGTGGGCTGGCACGGGGAAGGTGTATTTACCAGACAAAGGGAGGACAGAGACTTCTGAGCAGAAAGAAAATTCTGAGCAATTATCTCTAGCATGAGAGAGCCAGGTTGGAATGAAAGATAAACAAAGGTCTGTGGAGTAGAACAGGTGAGCTAGGCAGTGTGACACAAGACTCTGGGGGCCTGGAGTGGACATAGAAACATACCAGGCATTATAGGAACAGCCTGAAGAGAGGGATTGTTTTTGCTTTCAGAAAATAGGAAAGGTTTTGAGTGAGGAAAAGACAAGTCATAGAACCCCAGCCTCAACACAATTTGAAAGGTAGCTAGATTCTAGAATTTGCATTCCTAAAAAGTTTCCAGGGACTGGCATTTTTATTTCTAGACTATACTCTTTGAACTTTTTGATATTGGAGTGTGATGAGGGAATGGGAATTTTAAGGAAAGTATATAGGTGGGTGTTGGGGTTAAGATGAAGTCTATTGATTAAAAGGGTTAAGGCTTGGTCAATATAATTAGTGCTGGCTGAGGGAGCAGACATGGGGAGTGGGGGTGGATGGAAAACGAGGGTCTTTGGTGGTAGGAACACACTGGTGGTGGGATTGGTGTTGAATGATTAATCTTTCTAACAACTGTAATGTGAAAAACGTTGTACTTTGTAAATCACGGTGTTTAAAGGAAAAAAGGGTTCAAGCATCAGATACATAAAGCATCTGTAAATCAGCCTGTTTTATAATTGCTGTCTGTAACAGATATCAAAAACAAAACAAAATGAGACTCTCGTTCGGATGCTACTTGACGCTGGTGTTGATGTTAATGCTGCAGACTGCGTAAGTTTGGATTTGGGGCTGTTTAAAAATGTTACATAAAACGGATTTTGTAAATTGGTCTTGTTTTCTCTGAAGTTCTTCCTTAAAAAACCATCAGTTTCTTTTTTTCAGTGGCAGCTAGGATCATTTGAGGTTTATAGTCTGTCTGTAAGACTGTCTGGAAATAATATTGTAGTCTGTCTATAAGTCTGTCTGGAAATAATATTATTATTGAGTTATAAATTACTAGGAAAACAGAGGCTCAGTAGTGGAAATCAGAATGTCTACATGTAAACCAATTGCCACTTTGTACCTATGTAAGGTTCTACAAGTCATAAACTTATCTGATTCTCAATTTCCTTATGTGTAGTATTTATAGAATTTCTTTATGCAAAGCACTCTTAATAGTGATTGGAAAATGGTAAATTTTCAGAGATAGTTGCTAGTAACTGCTCTAGCCAAGATCCCACTTCCCTGCCCATGAAATCTTCTCTAACTAAGAAAGGCAAGGGCAATATAAAATCCCAATAGCAGTCATAGCTGTGACAACGAGAACAGCACAGGTTAACTTCTTCCTCATTACAGGGTCATGTTTACACCTATAGTTTTTTTAATTTTATACTCATTTTCATCATTAAATGACAATAATATGCCAAAAACTTATTTGTAGAAGTTTTATTTGGCTATCTTAATTGAAAAAGTACCTTTATTAAAAAAAGGTAACCTGAAAATTGAGGTATCACACCCCTTTAACTCAAACTATATTTCATAGCAATAATAATTAAGAGTGTGGTATTCATGTAAAAAATGCACATGGGAGTCATAGCAATAGCAGTGAGTAGGCAAGCTTGCTTTGTACATGTCTAACCAGGTTCAAATCCCAGCATCTCATATGGTTCCTCGAACCTACTGGGAGTGATCCCTGAATGAGCACAGAGCTAGTAATAAGCTTTGAGCACAACAAGGTGTGACCCCAAAACAAACAAAAAAATCAGCACATACAGATCAATGAAATACACAGCTCTGAAATAAAACCACAATTATAAGGACACCATGAACTTTTTATAAGTTGCATATTTTAAGTATAAAACAGAAATTGTAAAGGAAGGTAATTGTAGTGTACAGGAAATTAATAATATAAGCTAAAGTTGAAAAAAATCTTTTTTTCTTGTTTGGTTGCTTCTTGAGAACCCAGAGGTTCTTAGGACTTACTTCAAGCTCTGTGCTCAGGGATCACTCCTAGTAATATTTAGATGACCACTTGTGGTGGAGATTGAACCCAGGTGGATTGTATGCAAGCTTAGTGTGTTGTCTGCTGTACTACTTCTGACATGGAAAATACTTTTTAACTGTAGAAGTACACTTGCACACAGACAGTTTGCAGAATTTTTTTCTGAGTTGTAAACTATACAATATGGAATTGTTTTCTATAGAAGTCATGTAATACACTGTGTAAAGTGGTAAACTGAAGTGTTGCAACACTGCTTTCTGTGTTTCAGTATGGATGCACTGCCTTACACTATGCCTGTGAAATGAAAAACCAGAGCCTTATCCCTATTCTTTTAGAAGCTCATGCAAACCCCATGATAGAAAACAAGGTAGGATGGATAGTCCATGATCTTTCTAACAGCATAATCTAACTTTGACATTGTGTTGAATTAAATTGACTCCCTCTGGTATTGTTCACAGAAAAATTAATACTATTCATAAGAAATTAAGCTGTCTTATTACTGTTAGAATAAAATGACATATTTTTTAAAAAGTTTATTATTCATCTATTTGGGGTTGGTGAACTCTCATGCAGCAGGCCATGTGGTTCAGATGATTGAATTAAAGTTGGTCCTTGTACCAGAATTGAGTCACATTTCAAATTCAAATATTACAGTATAAAGTTTACAGTCTAAAAGTTTTCTATTTTCTTTGAATTGACATTTACCTTATTGGTTAAAAATAACCATGATTTCCTTTTCTCCTCAGCATGGCGAGAGTTCCCTGGATATTGCACGCAGATTAAAATTTACCCAGATTGAATCAATGCTAAGGAAAACATCGTAATCCTTGTGACATAGATGGAAAAGTTGAAAAAGCTCTATGACTGGATTTTATCTCTATTTTGGACTATGGGTCCATGAACTACTCAAATTTGGTGCCACAATTTAATGGGGGGTTATGATATTTACCATGAATAATGTTTTTGAGAAGCTTTGTGTTTAGAACATTTTGCTGGAGTGGAGTTCACTATAGCTTAATCCTAAGGGAAACCCTAATGCAATTGGCTTCTCTACTTCAGTTCAAGCAGAATGCTATTTCCAACCCAGTCTGTTGAAGAAGAGGGACAGTCACATGCAATAGTATTCTTTCTTTTCCATGTGCTCCTCTAATAAAGAGGCTGTCCTGTCTATGTCCTGACCTGGGAGACAAAGTATTCTTACATGTGTCTTGTAGTCAAAGAACCAAAATATGACATATGATATTTGTCTAGAAGGGGATGTTGTTTTTGTTGTGGGTGGGGACAGAATATGGTATTAGAGATTTGAACATAGAGAATCCTTTTGTGTAACAACTTCAACAAAATCACTTTTCAGTGGTGAGAATGTTTACCACACAGAAATTGGTAAATGCTACAAATCAGGATTTGAGTTTTGCTGTTGTTGTTCTTGTTGTTGTTATTGTTGTGTTCTTTTCAGGGAGCCAGTTTACTAGTATACCTCTAAATATTTTGGTCATTTACAAATAAAAGACCTTTTGATTTTGAACAAGATTATGTAACTACTAAGTTATTCAAAAGTATTTTTATAATTCTCTTGTGAACAAAGGGCAGCTATTGAAATTGTTAGTTTTTTGTTTTTGTTGATAAAATAAAATATTATTCTAAGTTATTTGGATAAGGATTTTTTTATAAGAAAGAGAACTAAGAGCTAGAGTGGTCATGGTGTTTATCTGGCCCAGATTTGGTCACTCGCACCACATATGGTACCTTGAACCCTACCAGAATTGATCCCTGAGCATAGAACCTAGAGTAAACCCTGGGCAGCATTAGCTGTGGTCCCCAAACAAACAAATAAAACAAAATATATAGAGCTAAATTTTGAGATGGTATATAGATTATACTTCCAGAGCGATTGTGACCATCACACTGAGCTATTGGTTTCAACCTTTGTCAACAAGACAGAGTAAAAATAGACACCTCTTAAGAATTATTGAACTTAGTGTGAATAAAATTAGCTATGAATAACAGACTAGACTTCACAGTGTGTTAATGAAGAACATCTATGAGTGATTTACCATCCTCAAATGGAATAAAATTCTGATACAAATAAAATCTTGGATTATTTATTGAAGTCGGGACAGGGTTAAGTTACATATGATAAGAGGGAAGTAATAGCATGTAGATGATACTTGAAGACCTTAAGGTTTCTTAATAAATCATTTTAATTTTTCTTTTTCACTGAAACAAATTATTAAGTGACTCTGAAAGATTAAAAAAACAAGTAAATATGATACACCAGTGTAGCTTCAATTTGGTTTCAGAGTTTGGACAACTTTAATTGTAACTGATTAACTGTAATTTAATTTGTCTGTATCACTTGTTTTCCCATTGTTCATCGATTTGCTCAAGCAGGCACCAGTAATGTCTCCATTAGTTGGGAATGAGGTCCATTATTGTTACTGTTTTGGCATATCAAATACACCAAGAGTAGCTTGCCAGGCCCTGCCAACTGTATTATAATTCATGTAATTTACAAGTAATCTTTAAAATTGTGTGAATACAGGACAGTTTTTGAAAACTATATAAATCAAGATTCCTGCATGAGTTGGTGTGATTGTCTAATAGTATCTTTGTCAGGACAAAGGAGCTTCATTATGCTCATGACATTATAAATTTTTTTCTTGGCTTTTAATTTTTTGAAGTCAAAAATCTGTGCCAGAGGTTTCTAGCTATTAGGTCTCCTAGCAACAGGCTTTAAAATCTTAAACAAGGTAGGACTTGAGATCTAGATATTAAAATGAAATATCATGCTTTATGCTATGCAAACTACATCTACTAAAAATCTCATACATAGCTATATAAAATTATCATCTCTGACCCTGAATCATAATACTTAGGTTTATTCCTAGAGTGTTTAAAAATATATTTCATTTCTTCTGTACATTGATTTTTTTTTTGCTGTTGTTAAAGCAAATGGGCTTCCTGAGGTAGTGTTACTATGGCAACAGGTTGAAATTTTCTACCTTATTTTGTCAAAGTCAAAAATAATCCAGAGTCAAGGCCTCTATCTATTCAAATGTGTTAATTTACTTTATTGCTCAAAAAAATATGACATGGGAAAAAATAAAGGTTAAGAGGTTTAACTGAATGACATAGAGAATATAGAGGTGATTTCTGTCATATAAAGCCTATCTTCAAGATGATGGAGTATATAATAGCACATAAAATCTATATCTATGTTCACCCATTGAGTAGCTTAATTAATGGGAAAAGGTCAGTCTTGATGCTCAACAGAGGAAAGTTCAACGATGTATTTTCTGTCTTTGACCGTAGTACTGCCCTTCTACTGAGATGGCAAATTTTCCAATTCTAGAAATATTTCTTAAAAATTTCCATTCTTGACTCCAGTCCCATTGTTCTTGAATCTTTTCTCGAGGCTTGTCAGTTTTCAAAGCTTTAGAACAATGTGATCTTGCACGTCCCCTCAGTGAAATTGGTCTCCTGTTTCATCAGATGTATGATTTCATTGTACATACGGTGAGGAGCATCCAGACCCCAGATAAAATCCACGTGAGCCCATTCTGGAATGTTCTTATGGTAGATGAGGTTGGTCACCTCAGAGAGGAGAGTTTTCACATCTTCTGGATTTGAAAGCCAGTCCTGACCTCCTGTCCACATTGCTGTAGGGACCATCATATCGCTGACTCGGTACCTTATAGGAGTTGGCTAGAAAAAAAGAAATAGTTTTAACTTTAGATGGGTGTTGGGCTTCCAGACACCTAAGTTACATTTTAATAAATACAGAAAAGAAGCTCCATGTTGTTATGAAAATGTCTGTGCACAAGATATTTTTGTATGAAATTGCATTGAGTTTCTGTTCCAGTTCCATCATGAAGTTATGTAAAACTATGTGAACTCATCGTTTTTAATCTATGAAACTGCATATTACTTGTAATAGCATTCTAGATAAAATTGGTATTTAAGTAGTTATAAAGACATGTAAATTCCTAATACTTTAAAATTTAGAAACTTCCAATTTTTTCATTAGTAATTTTTATTTTTACTCTTTGGGTCAGATCGGCTATGATCAGGGGTTACTCCTGGCTCTGCACTCAGGAATTACTCCTGACCAAACTTGGAGGACCATATAGAATGCTGGAGATGAAACCCAGGTTAATCGCTTATAAGGCAAAAGTCATGTCTGCTGTACTATCGCTCTGGCCCCAATAATTTTCAGACATATGATCTCTGAAAGGTAATGTTCCAGTTCCTTTCAGAAGATAATTTACAATCATTTAATTAGGTTATTATTAGAGTTATTCAAGAGAGAAAGGCAAGAAAAAGGAATAGAGCAGAATTCCTCTAGTTTCCAAAAATAATTTTAACGATGCTTGAAAGCCCTGGTAGGACCAGCTTGAGTGTGTCTCAAAAAAAAAAAAAAAAAAAAAAAAAAAAAACTCAGTGGCACTAGAATTCAGATAGTTGAACCAAGGGGAGTTAAGTACTATATTCCTGCTCCAATTCCCATCACCCAAAAAAATGGGTGTCTGTATCACTTGTATCACTTGTCTTCCCGTTGATCATTGATTTGCTTGAGCAGGCACCAGTAACATCTCCATACGTCCTGTCACATGCTAGTGTAGCCTAAGGGTGTCTGCTCGCTCCAGGAACATAAAGAGCCTCAAACCATTCCATCAGATCATGGGAATGAGGTCTATAATTGTTACTGGTATTTGGCATATCAAATATCAAATATGACACAGGTAGCTTGCCAGGCTCTTCCATGTGAATAGGAAACTCTTTTAGTCACCTCTAATTTCAAGTATTGATTGATGAACCACAAGGCCGCTTTGTGGCCATGAGAGCTGGGCTTGTGATCAGTTCTTCTGCTTGGTGGAGTGCTTATGAGCAGGGATTCCGGTGTGGAAAATGGGTGTCTGTATTCCTAGTTACTGAGAATGAGCTTTCTTTCGCTTTCTTTCTTCCTTTCTTTCTTTCTTTCTTTCTTTCTTTCTTTCTTTCTTTCTTTCTTTCTTTCTTTCTTTCTTTCTTTCTTTCTTTCTTTCTTTCTTTCTTTCTTTCTTTCTTTCTTTCTTGCTTTCTTGCTTTCTTGCTTTCTTGCTTTCTTGCTTTCTTGCTTTCTTGCTTTCTTGCTTTCTTGCTTTCTTGCTTTCTTGCTTTCTTGCTTTCTTGCTTTCTTGCTTTCTTGCTTTCTTTCTTTCTTTCTTTCTTGCTTTCTTGCTTTCTTGCTTTCTTGCTTTCTTGCTTTCTTGCTTTCTTGCTTTCTTGCTTTCTTTCTTTCTTTCTTTCTTTCTTTCTTTCTTTCTTTCTTTCTTTCTTTCTTTCTTTCTTTCTTTCTTTCTTTCTTTCTTTCTTTCTTTCTTTCTTTCTTTCTTTCCTTCCTTCCTTCCTTCCTTCCTTCCTTCCTTCCTTCTTTCTTTCTTTCTTTCTTTCTTTCTTTCTATTAAATTAAATTTTTTATTATACCACTGTGAGAACAGTTACAAAAGTGTTCATATTTGGGTTTCAGTCATGTAGTGTTCCAGCACCCATCCCTCCACCAGTGCCCATTTCGCACCACCAATGTCCCCAGATTCCCTCCCCTTCCCCAACTTTCCTCTATGACAGGCACTTTGCCTCTTATCTTTCTCTGTCTCTCTGTCTCTCTCTGTCTGTCTCTCTCTCTCCTTTCTGTTACTCATTGTGTCTTACAATACATACATTTAGAGGTTATCATATATATCCCTTTTGCTTACATTCAATGCTCAGTTCCAGGCTGGTATTACAACTTCCAACAATTATTAGCACACTGTTTCCTTTTCTGTCTTACCTAACCTCTGACTCCCACACACAGTAGATTCCACCCATTGACAAGTCCTCCTGATCCATGTTTTGCCTGGCCTTGGATATTGGTATCACGCTATTTTTTATATCCCACAAATAAATACTGTCATCCAATATCTGTTCTTTTCCCTTTGGCTAATTTCACTCAATATGATCCTCTCCATGGTCATCCATCTATCGGGCAAATTTCATAACTTTGTTTTTCCTAACAGCTGCGTAGTATTTCATTGTGTAGATGTACTACAGTTTCTTTATTCAGATAATGACCTTTATTTAAACACCATTATTAGACTGGATTTGCTGACCAAGCCATTATGGTTTGCTCAATACATACAGAGCTTTGAAAAGAAATGTAAATGCCCACATTTTCACTTAGAAAATTCACTCTGGTTGAGCTGGGCATTTGATCTAGCAGTCCTTGTTACTCCTCGTTGTTCCCTAAGAATTTGGAGTTACAACCAAATTTAGATATGAAAGGTTGGAATACACTATGGTGTCAGTAATACACATTTTTCCATCTTATTTGTGAAAATAAATGATTGAGTGTCAGATTTTAACTCCTAAAGTTTTGTGAATCTATTAATATCTCTTGATATGTAGTATGGTTTTCTCTTTGTTTCACAAGCATTTTCTGTTCTCACTTTCCAGACCTCAATGTCTTTTTTAAAATCAATTTATCAAATATTGTAAATCTTAATTTACTATGTTAAGTAAATAACTGCTGGACAAGATGACTGCTGGACTACAGCCGTTACCGACTGGATCCCACGGGACGTCAAAAGATCATGTGGCTGCCTACCTACAAGATGGTCAGACTTCTTCGTCAAGACCCTGAAAGAATGGTTTGAGGCTTTTCATATTCCTGAAGCAACCAGATGCCATTAGGCTACAGTGTCACATGATAGGGTCAAATGAAAATGTTACTAGCACATGCTCAAGCAAATCAATGAATAACGGGATGTCAAGTGATCAAGTGAATAAATCTTGAATTTGAAACACCTTCCTTAAAGACAGGTTTAGAAGACTGAAGATGAAAAATAGAAAAAAAAGTAGGTGATAACTGTAATTACCTACTTGTAATAGTAGATATGCTATTCACTGAATGTATATACTGAATATTCACCAAAATATATACTGAAAGTATATTTATCTTTTGTTGATGTGCAGAAACTGATGCTGTGTAATAATGGTTTTATGTATGGTTGATATTTATTTATATCTATGTACAGCTAATCATTAAAGTTTAGTGAAGATTTTACCCAGAATAGTATAATAGCTATTCTGATTTACCACAATATTTATTTTAAAATGTAATTCATAGATAGACTACATATTTTTCTTGGGTAATATATTAGCCTTTTCTCCACAAATCAAGCTCCATTTAAGAATGACCTGGGGACCTCTTAAGGATTTGTCAGTCTAACCATTTTTATTTTAAGGATAAAGAAACTGAATTCTGAAGTGTCAAATCAGCAAATCATGATCTAACAAGTTGATTCAAGACTGAAACAGTAATTCTCAACCGTCTTTTAACTTCTTAATTTTTCTTGCTGCAAATGAAGCAACATTCCCAAGACTAACTTCATTTATGGGTGTGTATTTTTCTCCCTTTTATTTCAGAAAGGTCTTTCTAGCAGCCACCACAGAATGGACTACATTCTTCGCTAAATCCACCTCATCTTGCACCTAAAAAATTTCAGTGCCTTGGTGACAAAAAAAGCCTCATTAAAAAAATTCTATTTCATTATAAAATATTTTTGTTTGTTCATTTTGTTAATCCTAAATCCTCTGGAGTAGTTTTGAACTTTCCTGTATTTTTATTAGCCAAACCTGAACTATTTTTTTGGGGGTCACACCTGGCGATCAATGCTCAGGGGTTACTCCTGGCTCTTCACTCAGGAGTTACTCCTGGCAGTGCTCAGGGACCATATGGGATGCTGAGGATCGAAGCCGAGTTGGCTGTGTGCAAGGCAAATGACCTACCCACTGGGCTATCGCTCTGGCCCCCCAAACCTTCTATTATCTTCTATTTGAATTCTTGTATTTCATCCCATCTCTTGGATAAACAACTATAATAGCTTCCCTCATGCATGCAAGGAATATGTTTTCCGTGGGTGATTTACGATTCTCTTACTTGTTTACTTTTCTCCAGGTTTTTGGTTTCACTCCCCCAGTCAAATGCTCGAAGCTCTCAGAATTCACTGCCTGTTAGGGAACAGAAATTTATAGGGTATTCAAATGTGTTCCTGGATATGTGTGGAAGAAGGAACTGCCACACAGTACAGGGAAAGAAGTGGGCTCACGTTCTGAAACTGCTCCTTCATTCAGCCTTAATGTAATCTTCCATAAAGTGTAAAGGCCAGAATAAGGCCTTTAAACTTACTTACAGGGGGAAAATATACATGCTATGGAAATGTTTCTTTCCATGTCATACAGCTGTGGAAGCGCACTCAACTGGTAGACTGAGTATGTGGGTATTTTATACAACTCTATAGTCTATAATGGGAAATATCCCCTTGGAGTGGTACCCTGGGGAAATTCTGAGAGAAAGTAACCAAACTGCTTTCTCTTTCTCTATTTCTCTCTCTCTCCATGCACATACATACAAACACACACATGTTCCCTCTGCTCCCAATGCCACCCCCAATGACTGCTGAAGAACATCTGGACTGGGTTCCTAATTGTTAGAATATACGTGAGATCAAGAGTCATAATTTATGGATGCCATCAGCCCTGTTAAAACATTCTCCTTTAAGAACACCATTCATTGATTTAAAAACAAAAAGAGTACTTTTAGTAGATGAGACTCTAAGGTTAGTCACACACTAGTTCTTTGTCCTTCTCGCCATTGTTCTTTCCACCCACAGGTAATTAAGTTCACTTGCAAGCAGCAGTGTTAGATTCTGTGCTTCCTCATAGGTAGAAGAATAATGAGTAATTATACTGTCCTTGAAACAGCTCTGGACGTTTTATCTTAGATCCACTGCTCTGCCTTTAAAGACAGCCCAGATGACTGGTGTACTCCTGGGACTGACTGAAAGACAAGTTTGTAGTACAAAGAACTCCTCTAAAGAACTCTTTGGGTACTTAGACCCTGCCCAAGAAACTTTGTTGTTATTTAACCATATTTCTGCAGAATTTGCAAACAAGCTCTCCAGCCTCACTCCTGAGGTAACTAGGGACAAAGAAAAGTCTTACTTGTACCATCTAAATTCACATTTTAAAACTTCTCTAAAGATACAATTGGGAAAAATCCTTTTTCCTATCTCCTGAAGGGTTTTAATATTTTCCTTCCAATTCGTAGTTGAATACCTTGACAGGACCATACTGTATCTTGGGATAAGTGTGAAATAAACTATGTACTATCAAAGTTCATTCTGGACTATTCCAGAAAAAAGTAGATAAAAATGCTTAGCAGAGATCATGTACTGGACATTCTTACCTGACTCCAGTGGAGAATATTTTGCACAGAGGTGCCAGCAGGTGTATGAGCAACATAGACATTTGCTCGGCTCTGTATCAAAGCATAAGTGTGAAATCACAAAGGTTTAGACAAATCTTGCAGCATTAGACCAAATAATGGAATCATGATTAAATTAACAATTGTGCACAAAACTGTAGCATTCATATACATCTCAGTTTAAAATACCAATACAGTTACAGCTGTATTTTTTCATCTGAAGAGAGCTTCTTCCTCATTGTACATCTAACCTCTTTTAATATTGTTTTTGGATTAACTAAGGATAAGGCTTCCAGATTTGGAACTGTACTCAAATCCTAACTCTGCCATCTAATCTTGAGGGAAATAATTAGGGAGAGTTCTTCAGTCTACTAAATCTCAGAATACTATTCTGTAAAGTGGGGATACAGATAATAGCTGTCTCTTAGGGGAGTCACAGAGAATAACTTCGGCCCCAGGAATGTGGTTCAGTAATAGATAGATTCTGGCATTATGAGGCCATGAGACAGATCCACATTGCTGAATGCCATAACAGCACTCTTTTGTGGTGCCAGGGGTAAGTGTGACTTCTGCTGCAGGGCCACCAAGTGGGTTACCAACGACACTGCTACATGCACAGAGGGGAGTGGGGCTTGGTGAAGAAAAACTCATACTTTAGCTTGATTTAAAAGGGAATATCTTAGCCTCACACATAATAAATGTTTATCAGGTGGTATTTCTTAATTACAGCACTAATAAAAAAAGAACAAATCTCTGGAAATTAAAGATATTTTCCCAAGTGACCAGGAATGCTGCTGGCATAACCTTCATGACCGATCTTGGCCCTATCCCAGGTTCTTGCCCAAGGCCTCTCCTATTCCTGCTGTAGTCTACAACAAATAACTTAGTGATGCATGGGTGTAAGGCCTCACACCCTAATTTGGGCAGCTCTGAAGGGTCACCCCAATTTCACAAATTCTTGTGTGATCAATTGAGATTAAAAAACAGAAGTTTTTTTTAAAAAAAAAAACATTTCCTTTCTATTTCTAGCTAACTCAAGAGCTTAACCCCAAATCATTCTGCATTCTCACCTCCATTGAGGAGGTTTCCTGGGGAATATGAGGGAATATGGTGATACCTACCAACTTCTAGCTATGAAAATGTGGAAAACTTAAGCTGGAAACAAAACAAAACAAAACAAAAACCTCCGTAGAAGGTGGGGGTGAATGATGCACAGCTATTGTCTTCTGACTGGTAGGTTATAATCACTTTTTGAAAATCTGTTAACTCACTTCCGCTGAGCTGCTTTCAGAATACTTCTATCTACCAGTCCTGAGAGATAGTACAGGGGTTTGGGTGCCTGCCTTACATACTGCTCAGTCTGGTTTGATCCCATGCACCACATATGATCCTGAGATGACTGCCAGAACCTATAATCAAAATAGCCCCTAAGCAATGCAGAACATGACCCAACCTCCTCTTTCCCCAAACAACTGAGAATTCTTCCACCTAAAATCTATAAAATTCCTATCTTGCACTGTCCATCTGATAAATTTCTTTCTTTCTTTCTTTCTTTCTTTCTTTCTTTCTTTCTTTCTTTCTTTCTTTCTTTCTTTTCTTTCTTTCTTTCTTTCTTTCTTTCTTTCTTTCTTTCTTTCTTTCTTTCTTTTCTTTCTTTCTTTCTTTCTTTCTTTCTTTCTTTCTTTCTTTCTTTCTTTCTTTCTTCTTTCTTTCTTTCTTTCTTTCTTTCTTTCTTTCTTTCTTTCTTTCTTTCTTTCTTTCTTTCTTTCTTTCTTTCTCTCTCTCTCTCTCTCTCTCTCTCTCTCCTTCCTTCCTTCCTTCCTTCCTTCCTTCCTTCCTTCCTTCCTTCCTTCCTTCCTTCCTTCCTTCCTTCCTTTCCTTCCTTCCTTCCTTCCTTCCTTCCTTCCTTCCTTCCTTCCTTCCTTCCTTCCTTCCTTCCTTCCTTCCTTCCTTCCTCAGCTTTTTTCTTTTTGGGATCATACTCGACAGTGCTTAGGGATTACTCCTGTCTCTGCAGTTGGAAATTACTCCTGGCTGTGCTCAGGGGACCATATGGGATGCTGGGAATCAAATCCAAGTTTGTTACATGCAAGTCAAATGCTCTACCCTCTGTACAACCACTCCATCCCCATTTGGAGGATTTTTCTTTATATCATTATAATTTAGAGAAAATTGAATTATTAGGATTCTATTTTTTTCCAAATTATAGCTGAAACTAGCTCAGTCTCAGAGAAAGATGTGCTCCTCATTTCTCTTTTGAGAATTGAGAATTTACCAGACTTCCACTTACCATGTTCATGTTGTTTGAATTAAATCCTCCCAGAAGTAACATGATATTGCTACAAATCTGATCCAGAATCACCTGGCCACATAGGTAAATAACAAACTGTCTGAGAAATCTGGTCTGGTACAGAAATTCTTTTTTTGCCAAACAATCCCTGTAAAAATATGAAGTGAAATTGCAACCAACACATTACAGTGAAAAGCAAGCAACTCTCATACAAAAACAGGCCTTAGAAAATTGGTTTGGGAGACTCTTCTCTGTGCTTAGGGAATTATCAAAGAAGACAAATACCTTAATCATCATATCAGGCAGCAGCAAAATTTTGTCCCTGGGCTTTTTGCATATTTAATAGTGGCTATGGGTGCTAAAGCAAAATTCATTTTGATTTTCTGAGCCAGCTCTGGCATGGTGGAAAATGCAATGAAGCCTACAAAATAAAAAATATTTTAATGTGAATATTGAATATCTTAGACCACATGAAATGCTTAGTTTACTTTTATAAAAACACTTTAGTATATGCAGTCTGTGTCTTAGCTCTTGTATGAGATGACAAGGGAAAATTACTAGTAGCAAAATTTCTTGGTGCTTCCTAAAATACCTAATATATTTATTTTCCAGTGGTTGGTTTACATCGAATTATTAGATTAAGCCTAATAATAGAGATCTTGAGATATAATCATTGCTAGATATTTTCTGTGGTTTTTATTGTTCTTGCCTCATATAATTCTCATGTTTCTTACCTCAGTTAAAGTTCAGCTGCTTATGAGGTATCTTTAATAAGTCTCTATAATGAGAGAAATTTGAACTAGAAAAATCACCTTGTTTATGCAGCAAATATGTGTTCTGTCATCATGATTATTTAGAGTGTTTTTTTCTTGCTTTTCTAGATTCTAACATTTCTGGGACCCCTATTGTAATAAGTTAGTAGACATGTTGTCTAGCAAACTAGAATCCAGCTTATTTTTGTTATAGAGAAAAATCTGGGATGCTGGTAAATCAGTTTGTGCCTTAGTTTCTTTTTGAGAGTGATTGGGCCATACCTGGTAGTATATAGCTTGGGGGGGGTTATTCTCACCTCTACTCTTAGTAGTTCCTCCCCAGGGGTGCTTGTGACCCATATGTTGTGCTGGGTATCAAACCAGGTTGGACTCAGGCACCACAAGAGCCTTCATCCCTGTTCTATCTCTCTGGCCCTGTGTCTCAGTTTCTGCTTCCATAATATAGACAAATGCACTGAATTTTCTCTTACAAGGGCAGTTCCTGTGAAGATTTTGAATGAATACGCTGACTTATAGGATCAGGACAGGGTCACATGATTATTGTATTTGAAATACCTGTGCCTGCTTCAAAAGGACCTGTATACTCTCTCTAAGCCAGTAGTTTTTGGAGGGGAGCAGATAAAATGGGAATCATGTGACTTTTGTCTAGTCTCAAGAAGATTAGTCCTAAGAGAGATTGATTGTTTCTCTGCGTTTTCCTCCATGGGATTAGGTTTGCCACTTGGGGGTCCCTAAAAGTGACCTGCCGTTACTTCTTCCACTGCATTTCAGTATGCAGATGAGTTAGAAATATATTAAAATATATAAAAACATATCCCAGATCAATTTGACCATATTAAAACTCCTCCCACAAATATTAAGACCTGAGAACTGTAGATAATTTCTGCCAACCACTTAGACCACCAAGGGATCTCAAATTCTCTGTGTGAATTAATAGTTGCATGGCTGACTACTAGAAGGCTCCTAGGCTCCTCTTTTCCTCAAGATAGACATTAACTTCAGCATAGTATCTTTGTTTATATGTTATGTTGAATAATGAATATAGAGAAGAAAAATGTAAAAGTTTCTGTATATTGGAGAAATAACATATGTAATGTCCTAATTTCTTTCTGAGAAGTGCAAAGGCATAAACTAGCATTGCCTGAATCCTTCAATAGTATTGAAAGATCTAAAGTAAAATGCAAAAAGTCAGTCTCTTTTCATTCACTGTAGACCATCAATTAGAAATAAATAGAATACAATTGTTTTTTTTTCTTTGTTTCTTTTTGGGTCACATCTGGCAGTACTCAGGAGTTCCTCCTGGCTTGAGCTCAGGAATTACTCCTGGAAGTGCTTGGGATATCAATTGTGATGCTGAGGATGGAACCTGTGTTGACTGCCTACAAGGCAAATACCCTACCTGTTGTACAATCACTCTGACCCCTTGCCCTTGGTTCTAACAATCATCCCAACATTTGAAACAACTTACAGTTCAATTTTGTTTTTGACAGAATATCTTTGTAAGTAAAGATCATAAACGATTTCTGGGAAAAATCTATAGAAAAGACTTTCCAAGAGCATAATGGTGTACAGGAAGGTACAAAAGAGAGAATTTTCCCAGTAGTAACACGATACATACAAATTAAGAGAGAAAGGGAGAGAATGAAACAAAAATAACCCATGATTTTGCTATGTTATCCTGCCTGAAACCATGTTAATCCCCTGTGGTAAACAACCTATACTATCATCTAAATGCAATCAGTGAACGTGGGCTGCAAACAACATTCTTTTGGTCTCTGTCAGTCAGGTTTTCTGAGACTGACTTTTTCCTTGGGGAAGACAGGCAGGAGGGAAGCCTGTGATTTGGTCTCTGTGAATATTTTTTCTTATTTATACAAACATTGAACTGTCCCCTCCATTGGTTGTTTTTTTTCTCTCTTGGAATTCCTCAGAGAGAGTGCTTTAGCATTTATTATTGAAAACAGAGCCTAAACCTGAGACATTTCTGGAAGAAGTAAATGGCCATTCTATTCCAGCTGTTTTCCAAAGTGGACAACACTACTACTCTCTTGCCACCATGCAAGGCACCATGGTGGGAGGCAGTAGTAGCTTAGGTTGCAACTGGGCACTTTGTTTAAAGAAGGTCTGTTTTGGTTGGGGCAATAAAGTTTTTTTTCTTTTGGAAAAGTGAGAATTAGGCCAAGTTTGGGAACCTTTATAAAGAGATAAATAGCTAAAAATTTCATAAAAATTTAATTTGTGATTTGCTGATATTTGATAATTTTAGTGTTTTTTTGAAGAATTGAACCAAATTCCTGATTCAGTATAGAATTGGAGCCAGATGCTGATTCAGTGTTTGGGACCAAAGTGACAGAGCAGCCTGCTGAGTTATCAGAAGCCCTCTGGATTATGTTGTTGAATTAAGGGGACAACAGAAATGAGTGAAATAAACACAGATTGAGACGTTCTCATTTCCGCCTAAATTTATGGTGCCCCAAGCAGGACAATGGGCTTCATATGTCATCCATTTCTAAGACAGAACTTGACATAGGAATTCCCAAAACTGGGGCTGGGATGATAGTTCAGTGGGTAGGGTGTCCCAAAATCTGGGCCAGAATGCTGAACAGCAGCTAGGGTTCTTTTCTTACACAAGTACAGCCCTGGTTCCATCCTCAGCACTACATATGGTTTCCTGATACTGTCAGGAGTAATCCCTGAGTGCAGAGCCAGGAGTAAGTTCTGAGTGCCAAAGCAAAAAACCAAACCAAAACAAAGAGAGATTTCCCTAAACTGTGGGAATGGAGATAAAAATTCTTGTAGAAGTACAGAAATTCATGAGCTTAATTGTTGTCGGAAAAAAAGGACCTGTGCTGTGCTTGTACAGTATGTACTTTGCATTCATGAGTCCTGGCTTTCTTATAGACTCAGTGGGCAAGACACTGCAATGAAGATGTTTTGCAAAGCAGTCATTTATTTAGCTGTCAAACACAGATGCAATTTTTGTTCAGGTATGGAGGAAAATAATGCATGTATAATGTTAGCAGTCTACATTCATAAGAGAAAATTATTGTAATAAAGGCTGAGATGATATAAAGATATTGAATTAAAGATAAGAGAGAAGGGAGAAAATGTCAAACTATTCATAAGTCTTTAAATTTCCATAATAAATACATATAAATCTTGTATTGATCTAGAACTATTTGCTTCAGTAAGTGAGCACTCACCTGTCACCTTACAATGTCACCTTCTTCCTCTGGCCTTGAATTTTGTGTTTGTCTCTGAGTGAAAGTCAACCTCCTATAGAGATCCTCTCCTGTGATACACACTGTACCTCTCCTGCCTGTCCTTTGATCTGCTCTAAGCTCAGCACACTTTTCTGACGACTTTCGCTATGATCTAGGGCTGATAGCCACAGTCTCCAGTCCCATCTTTCTATGTAAGTGGCCTGTGTCCTACAGAGGACACTAGTTAAGGTTTCTCACACTTTCATCAAAACTAAAGGGACACTCTCAAATCTTTAAAGACTTCGGCATTTGAAGGAAAAGAAGACTTTATAGAAATATCCCATTAGTTCTGCTTACGGTATGGTGGCTTTTATTATCTGTCCGTCACTGACCTTAGAACTTCATGTGTTCATCACACTATTTGAATGCTTGTTACATGTTTGTAGTTGCTCCTAGAGCTCTACAGAGAGCAAAGCCTGTACTTGGGGTGAGCTTGAGCACATTACCCTATTGAACAGTCCAAATACTTCTTATAATCTTCATTTTTATAAAGGAATGGAGACACAGGAGGTTAAATAATGTTCTCAAGGACACTGACCTAAGATATGGTAGATCAGGTGTTTGATTTTACATCTGACTCAAAAAAAATCCTTCCTCTTTCTATCAGATCACAGACCTCCCTCAATCTTGTCTCTGATTCCTACAGTCCTTAAAGTCACCAAAGAAGGACAGATTAAAAGATAAAGAAGATTTGAAAGAAATACAGTATGATTGATCCCAGGAAGTGCTGTGCAGCACACACTCTCTTTTCTTCTGAGCATACAAACCTGGTTTTCTTTGAACCTACCCATGGTGGTGCCCTGTGAATAGCCGACATAATACATTTTTTCCTGGCCCGTTTTTTGCAAAATAAAGTTTATGACTGCAGGAAGGTCAAACCTAGCCATCTCATCATAACTACAAGGGGAAAAGACAAAATCATATGAAAAATTATAATCAGAAACAAATAATAGGAAGCCCATGTTATGCAAATAATCACCAAGTCATTGACCCTAACTCTTGTTACTCTGCCTCCCCACTACACACAGAGAATGAACCAATATGTGAGTGCTTCTGGCCAATTGCTGATTTCCACAATTGCTATGGAATGATTAGCATGCTCAGTAAACATTCACTGAGCACTGGCCACTGTAGTCTCCAATGGAGACCTCCTAGTGTATTGTCATTGGGATAGCTCTGGGTCTTGCAGACCCATTTATATGGAAAGCAGAAAAGATCCTGGAGGCTTCTCTGATGGAATGTTTGAAGAGCAGGTTGGGTGTCAAACGTTTCAAAATACACTGAAACCTTTTGTCAGGGCATAAAAAACATGTTAATCTCATTGCTTATCTATAAGGGTTAATGTTTTCTTTTTTGTGCTGCTCATCCAGAGCTGCACTCATCCTTTATCAGGGAAGAGTTAGTCCATGGAAACTGTAAAATAACAAATGGGCTAATTTCTCTTGTTTCAGTCTTCTTCTCTTTCATTTTCATTTCTTTTTTTTCCTTTTCTTTTTCATTTTTGAGACACAACCAGTGACACTCAGGGGTTATGTCTGGGTCTACACTCAGGAATCACTCCTGGTGGTGCTTGATGAGCTGTATGGGATGCTGGGAATAGAACCTGGGTCAGCAGGTTGCAAGGTAAGCACTCTACCCGCTGTATTATCTGTCCAGTTCCTCTCATTCCAGGTAATCACATGATTGAACCACTCTTCTAACCCCATTAGCCAGCTTGCTACCCAGAGAATTCAATCGTCCTTACTACTTCCCCAAATAATCACTAGTTACTTCTAGCCATTGGACCATTATAACCCAACCAAACTAAATTACCCAAATCCCAGAAGCTATCAGTATGTATCAGTTCTCCCAAAGACCTTCATGGCTCTCTTCTCTCCAGATTTTCACGTACCTGAAAGCCCAGAACTCATCTTGCTCTACAGAGAGACTCTTGTGCTTTCGAGACCAAGTGTTTCCCGGCTGTTCCCCATCCACACATCAAAACCAGCATCTGCCAGAATGAAGCCCAGGCTGTTGTTGGGCAGGTTGGAAATCCAGTTGCTTGCATCTCCAAGCAGGCCATGCTGCAGTAACACCACAGGCCTGGGACCTACCAGAAGAGAATTTTGGTGTGTGAGTTCACTTCTGTTCAAACACTAATTCAGCTTCTTGCTTATCTTGGCCAATTATCCAAACTCCATGTCTTGATCTTCTTATGAGGAAAGTAGGAATTTTGTTATAATTAAATAAAATAGGGCTTCAGAAGTAGATTTTACAATGTCTGACACAGTGAATCAATAAATCACAGTGCCTGTCTTTGTTTATCTGTTGCCATTATTTGTCTTGTTTGATTATCTCAGATACTATTAGAAATGCCCCCAGCATGTTTGGTGTTTTCATGAATCATGAAGATAATCACATATAATAATCAAGTTATTATATAGCAATCAGACTATATGTGGTGATAATATTTGCATGCAACATATCAATAGATTGTATAAACATGATTATATGTATATTGACATAGCAGTGCTCAGGGAGTACTCCAGCACTGTGCCTGCTCCAATGGTGCTCTGTGACCATGTGGTGCCAGGGATTGAAGCAGGGTCTGCCACACACAAGGCAAGCAACTTAACCCTCTAGTATCTCTCTGACCACCTGGAAGTCAAATGATTTTTTGGTTTGTTTTTCAATGTATGCCAAAATGATCTTTACCCTATACTGTCGGACTTATGATAAAGTGTTTAGTCCCCCCGCCCCACCCCCCCCCACAGAAACAAACACAGGTAAGACTTTGTCTTTTTTTGTCTTTGGGCCTAATGGCACGTTTGGGAACCCAGGATGGGAACAATTCCTTGTGAATACATGATGCCCCACATATGTTTTTATGAACCTAGAGGGAAATGAGCTTTTGGCTTAGGAGAAACCAAGGGCCCTTGGGTCTTGGGAGTGAGACCATGAGTGCTTATTTTTATTAGTGTCCAATCAAAATATTTTGATTTAAAGGCTTTGAAAGGCCTTGACTTTGTCCCCTTCTTTAGAGTAGAGCTCCCTAAGAATGTAGGGTTCCCCCGACTAAGCAAACTAGCAGGGTGCAGTTAGCTAAGGAGTGCTGTTACGTTGGCTCTGGAAGGTGGAATGAGCCAGAGTGCCTGAGGAGGGTGGACGAAGTAGCTGCTGCTCCCAACCTGGAGAGAGAGTGGTGGGGAAAGAGCGGAGCAAGAGAGCTGCAGCTATGAGCAGCTAGAGAGATGAGGCAGAGAGGCTGAGAAACAGGGAGCAGAACAGCAGAGCCACAACTAAGAGACAGAAGTAACAAGTTGCTAAAGCTGTTGCTACGAGAGAAAGGTTCCTAGGGGCAGCTGTCCACTGTGATAAGCTGAGTGACTGGGGAGACCATTGTTGTTAAATAAGGATACTGCTGTCCCTGGCTCCTGAGAGCCTTTGGGGAGTCCTAAGAGCCATAGGCTCCTGCCCTGAGTTATGGGCAAGAAGTGAGAATCTGAAGACTGTTAGCAAAGGAACAGCTATCAAAGAGAATGTTCAATTTCTCTCTCAGTGCTGATTTTCTCCTTTGGCTTTTTTGACTGCTGGACTCACATTTCCCAGAAGGACCACAGTTTCTTCACAAGGGATAAGGAGAGGGCATACTCCACAAACCCACTGTTTAGCCCCCACAGGCCTGGAGACTCATTTCCTGTCACTATCACTATCAATATCTTCCTGTTCATCATCAATTTGCTCGAGCGTGCTCCAGTAACATCTCCATATGTCCTGTGTCATGCTAGTAGAGCCCAAGAGCATCTGCTCGCTCCAGGAACATAAAGAGCCTCAAACCATTATATTAGGTTATGGGAATGACCTAACATAATTGTTACTGGTATTTGGCATATGGTATTTTCCATTTCCTGTATTGATGTGCAATTGTTTTTTGCCTAAAAAAATCTGTGAACAAAACTTCATTTAAAAATTTTCTTATTGCTAAAAATGCTGTCTTCTGAACTATTGAACAAATGATACCAATAGATTTGCATGGCTCAGGGTTGCCATGAAGCTTTAATTTGAAAAAAGAACAATATCTGTGAAGGTTTAATAAAGAAAAGCAGAATTAAAACAGCATGCAAATGAGTTCTTACTAAATACCAGGGACAGAGTTTGGAAAACTCATTGGTAATGAGTAAAACGTTGGCCAAGATTCTTTTTTTTTTCATCACATTTATAATACAATGACATTATTTGCTGTTTGAGAATCTGTTGTTTGCTCACAGTTTTATATATATGTATATATACATAATCATGTATATATATACATATGTATATATATGTATATAAACAAGGTCAGATGCCCAAATTGTGCTTATGCTAAGCCCCAAGATATTAATTGAGACAATTTAATCACAATTTTGCTTCTCCCAGAGATGGAATCTTCAACAGCTAATGAGAAATCACCTTATCAGCACTAGTTAGATCATCCCTAAAGCAGGGGTGGGGCATGTACACCCATGGGCTATGTAAAGGCCAGGAAATCACATGATCTGGACCTGGTATGTGACAGGATAAACACATGCTTATCATCAGCTCTCTACAACTGTCTGCCTGTGTTATAGTCCATGAATGAGGCTATGACTGCACAAATAGCCCTTGACAAAAAAGTTTCTCCACCGCTGCAAAACCAAGGTTATCGTGCCATAATCAATCTGATTTTGCCCGTTTGACTTTCTCTTCCCTATGTTGTCAAAGGTTTTTATACACTATAGCTCCTCAAAGCTCCTATTTCTTGGATTGAATGGATGAACTATTCAATAAGCTCAACATGATTTTTCAAATTTACTCAGCTGATTTGGGGGAGGGGATTGGGCCACACTGAGCAATTTTTGAGGGCTATAAACAGCAGTGCTTGGATATGGGATTTTAATGTGTGCATGTTCCAGTCTTTTGAACTATCTCCCTGATCCCTTAATTAATTGTCATATGTATAGGTATTAATAAAATACTGCGCTTAATCAGTTATTTGGTTTGAGTCATACCCCAAAGTGTCAGGATCTATACTCTGGGAACCATACAGTATCAGGGATAGAACTCTGACACACGCAAAGCATGTGTTCCAACTCTTGGAGTCAACCCCAACCCTGCAACTTCAGAAGGAAAAACAAAAACATGCTTTTGGTGGAGCTTGTAAAAACTGGAGATAGATCATGAATGTAATGTTCACCCATTAGATCCTGGTATAAAAAACAGCTTTATTGGAGACATCGGTGGTGGGGAATGTGGATTAGTGAAGGGATGGGTACTGCAACATTGTATGATGAAACCCAATCATGAACAGCTTTGTAAATATCTATCTATTAGTGTTATAATAAAAACTGGGCCGGAGCGATAGCCCAGCAGGTAGGGTGTTTGCCTTGCAGGCAGCTGGTCCATGCCAGCCCGGGTTCGATCCCCGGCATCCCATATGGTCCCCGAGCACCGCCAGGAGTAATTCCTGAGTGCAGAGCCAGGAGAAACCCCTGAGCATTGCTGGGTGTGACCCAAAAAGCAATAATAACAATAATAATAATAATAATAATAAACAAAAAATTTAAAAAGCTTTATTGTTACTATTGCTGAGATTGCTATCTTTCTAAGAAAGTGGTTCTCTTTGAGCTTCATATTTCCTATTTCAAAACAAAGATTCAATGACCCACCACACCTGGTTTTGAGGGTAAATTGGAGATTTCACGTATGAAGACCTCAGCACGCTGTCTGAGCTCTTATAAAATGGCATCCTGCTACTTTTCAGACAGTCCATAAGCAGTCTGCCTAGAGAATAATAGGCTTTATACAAAAAGCCCTTGCAGCTTCTGGACAGATAAATTCCATTTGTCTCATTTTAAGTCTCTGGAGAGAGAACATGAAAACTGCGGTCAAGGATTGGGAGGAACGGCTAGAATTGTTTTTGTTTTTCTTGAAGTTATCATTGTGTGTGTTCTCTTAGCCCTCAAGAAGGCAACTGCAACTGTGTCAGCATGATCATGGCAAAAGAGAATCAATGCTTTTTTTTTGCGAATTTTGGGATGTTTGATCAGAGCCAACCTGGTTCTTAACAATATAGACTATACTTATGATCTGCCTATTAAGAAAGAAACTGGAAATGTTAGAGAGATAGTACAAGAGTTAAGGTACTTGCCTCGCATGTCTCTATGGTGGTTGGTGGTTTTGATCTTGGTTCACTTTCCGTTGTCACATATAGTTCTCTGAGTACCATCATAGTTCCCCACCCCCAAAGTGACTTATAAATGATTTAAATAATTTCAAATACCCCTCATAGAGACATGAATTTTAATTTGTTATAGATGAGAGAGTGTGGAAGGGTTATAGTTTTAGAAGTTATCATTTCTGAACAGTTTTTTTCTCTCTTGATATAAGTATTTGAAGCCAACAATGATTATGTGATTAAGAAGGCTCATACATTTTTATCACAACCTTACATACATTAAAAATATTTTAGTATATATTTCATTTGCTTTCTTTTTGAAGAGATGGCAAGAAACCTTCAAGGCTGGGCAATTTCCTTCTTGGAAGTTAATGGAAATTGTAGGAATAGTATCAGCCACTAGAGGGGATAGTCCTAATACCTAGCCCTTCAAATGCTTGGGCAATGAGTAAAGCACAGCCCAAGAAACATAAATTTCACCCATAATAAGCCATTGCAGGTGACCCCTGCCTTAAGATCTGCCCCACTTCCCATCAACTTTCTTATGTCCCAGGAATTTTCAGGATTTAGTGACTAGCTTTGAGTTATTCAGGCCATTCATTTATATAAAGTGTATTTATACATTTCACATATATTTACTGGTTCCTGCAAGCATTTTGCACTCACTCAGACACTGTATATATATTTTTGAGCAAAATGTAAGACCTGTTCCCATTGTGTTTTTAATATGATTGAATAAAGACAAAAGAAAGCAGGTAGTTGTCATATATGTGGATTTGTGCTCTATAAGGAAAATTAAGCAAGAATGAAGGATTAGACATAAACAACAGTTTATGTCTAATCCTCCTAAGAAGGTGCTACTTTGAACAGAGAGGTTAGAGTAAAACTAAGATAATATAGGGAAAGGAAAACAGGACAGGGCTGAAAGAAGGACTATAACAATTTTATATTCCTGATGAATAAGTGGTCTGGAGGGAGAATTGTGAGTTCAAAAGCACCGAGGCAATGCTTGCTGGTGCTAAAATAGTTGGTTCAAAAAACATATGCAGATTCAAATTGGAGGAAATCATAACCTGGACACTTTTTTACAACGACACTGAGAAGTATTCACTCAGAGCATTGTGAACCTTGCTTTGAGTTCAGATATTGCAATGGTCTAACAAGAAATAATAGATTCTGGAAAAATCACTTACCCTCTGCGAGGGAAAGGTTGTTTCTTGAGAATATCATAAAAGTCAAATAAGATTAAACTTAAAAAAAAGCAAGCTCTGGCATTGAGGAAGAACACTGCATGAACTCATTTTATGAGTACTCATGACAGATAACAGAGTTGTTGCTGTAAACAGAGCTACATATCAAACGAATAGAGATGGCAGATGAGCACACTTAAACTATAAATGAAGACACAATGGAAACAGTAAGTAGTGGAAAATCACACACATGAAAATGGAATCAGACTGGTAAGGCTCTTACCTTGCTCATGGTCAACCCAGGTTTGATTCCAGGCACTACATACAGGCCTCTAAGCACCACCAAAAGTGATGCCTGGGCACAGAAATAAGCCCTGAACACAGTTGCATTTTTTTTCACCCCCTTCCAAATTAAATAAAAGTGGTATTACATAAATAATAGAAGTATATCATCTAGGGGCTAAATGATAGCACAGCGGGTAGAAGTTTGCCTTGAGCGTGGCTGACCCAGGTTCGATCCCCAGCATCCCACATGGTCCCACGAGCACCACCAGGAGTATTTCCTGATGGCAGAGCCAGGAGTAACCCCTGAGCATTGCTGTATGTGACCCCAAAAAAGCAAAAAAAAAGTATATTATCTAAAATTTACAGATCATACCTAAATCTTCAACTGCACCTGGCCACCCTCAGTGGTGCTCAGAGACCAATGGGCCACTTCTGGAAATTTTAGGTCAGTGTTGTAGACCTAATTGTTCCATGCTCCTGGTTGACACATTGGTACTTGGCCTGGCAGGGCTGGAGTACACTGGGGCCTGCATAGGTGCCAGGGATCACATTTGGGGCTTTGCATATGCCAGCCAGGTGCTCCACCCCTTTGAGCTGTATCCAGGTCCCATAGTAGCTGGTTCTTAAAAGACCTCACTGAAAATCTGGGCAAGATCTTAATATTTAAAGTACTATTTGAATGGGAACATAGACTGTGTGGAGGGGCCATGGGACCATAGTGAAATCTGCTGTCTTCAGGCTGGGGTGGTCTTCTCAAGATATCATCACCATGGGGACAAAGAGATTGTACAGCAGGTATGTGCATATCTTGCACATGCTTGCCCGGGTTTGATTGCTGGCACCTCGTATGTCTTCTGAACCCAAGAGTGATCCCTGAGCACAATGCCAGGAGTGGGTCCTGAGCAGAATCGGATGTGAATCCCAAACAAACAAACAAACAAACAAGAAAGCAAACAAAAAAAGATCATTATCAGTAGGCATGCTAAAAAAAATAAAAAAGGGATTCAGTAAATGGATGCCCAAAAGGGCCCAAATTAGACATTTTTGAAGGGAATTTTGAAAAAGCAAATGCCATATATGTATTTCAAAAAATTGTAGAAGAGTGAAAGTAGTGACTTTCACTGATACTGAAAACCTTCTTTTGGCTTGAGAAATTGAATCTAGTCTGCTCCCAAGAACACACATTACCTTCTACACAGTAAAATCACAAGAAGTCACTACTGTAAGGGAGATCACAGACTTGGGGTTGCAAAAGGGTGAATCATACCTGTCATCTTAAGTTGCGTTACGCCATGAGGAATTCTGTTCACAGAAAGGATATAGCCATCTTCCGTTGCTACTTCATATTCCTCACAGAGATAACCTTTATGTTTTATGATTTCACTCTATGGAAAAAGTACATTCACCTTTGAGTTTAGTTCTATATGAACATATGGAATTCAAGGACACAAAATGAAAAAGGAGAATCCTGAATGCTGTAATGAATAAATAAGCTCCTGGAGCTGGAGTGAAGCTCAAAGAACTGGAGCACATACTTCACAAACAGGAGCACTGCTGACTCATTCTCCCTCCCCCACAAAAATAGAAGAAATGGAAAAGAATAAATTGCTTTTACCTAGCTAATTATAAAAATCATTTTACTTGTATCAGTTGTCTTCCCGTTGTTCATCGATGTGCTCGAGCGGGCACCAGTAACATCTCCATACGTCCTGTCACATGCTAGTGTAGCCCAAGGGCATCTGCTTGCTCCAGGAACATGAAGAACCTCAAACCATTTCTTCAGGTCATGGGAATGAGGTCTATAATTTTACTGGTTTTTGGCATGTCAATTACAACAAGGATAACTTAAAATATTCTGATAAAAATAAAGCTCAGCAAACTCTCTATTGCTCCTGGTTTCTTTATTTTTAACTTGTGAACTAGGCTAGAATGGTGATTCAAAGTATGGGTCATGGACCCAAAGCATCAGCAATTTGAACACTTATTAGAAATACTGATCATCAATTTCCATTCAAATATGTTTAAATACAGGTATTTTAGGGGTATTTTAGGATGGAACCCAGAAATTTGCACTTTATCAGACCATGTACTTTAGGAAATTCTGACACACTCGGTTGGAAAACCAGTGCACCAGTTCGCTAATTCCAAAAGCTGATAGCATATCAGAATTATTTGACACACACACACACACACACACACACACATATATATATATATATATATATATGAAATTATTTCTGATTAGGAATGAGAAGATTTAATTATAGGCAATGAGGTGCCTGTTCCCAAAGAACTCGGGAGAATCCCTGGGCTTTGACTTTTCAAGGAAGTTTTCCAACTCGAAAACCATAGACTCAAGAAAAACGGTTCTCTTCATTTTTAGTTCAAGACTCTCTCATTGAATTTGATCACTATAAAGATAGATATTTAGAGGAATGTACAAATTTCAGGAGTTCCATATCCCCTGTTGTCTGCATAGGAGACGCTTGTTAAGAAACCCTATTCTGTGTATATTCACATAAAAAATTCTGCAAAATACTGAAGCTGTGAATATTTCTTTTTTTTTCAATTCTTTTATGTGAAAATTTATTTACTGAATGTTTTTTTTTATTTTTAAAATTACAAAGATATACAATTAAAAAGTTAATATTTGGGTTTTGGTCAAACAGTATTGCAGCACCCATCCCGCCACCAGTGCCCATCTCCCACCACCAACGTCCCCGGTTCCCTCCCCTCCCCCAGCCCTGCTCCATGGCAGGTTCTTGATTTCTTTCCATTTCTCTCTCTTTCTCTTTTCCTTCCCCTCCAGACCATAATTTTTTATTATACCACTGTGAAACATACAATTACAAAGGTGTTCATAATTGGTTCTTGGTAATACAGTATTCCAGCACCCATCCCTCCACCAGTGCCCCATTTCCACCACCAATGTACCCCTCCCCTCCCGTCCCCCACCCGCCTTAATAGCAGGTACCCCAGTTTCCTCTCTTTCTCTCTCTATCTCTCTCTGTCTCTGCATCTCTCTCCCTCTTATTTTACACATTGTGGCTAGCCCTGCAGATATTTAGAGTTTATCACTTAAGTCTCTTTGTGTATATTCAGTGGTGAGTTTTAATCTGCCATTACCATTTCCCACATTTAGTAAAACACTGGTATCTATATCCTATTAATGAATGCAGTCATTCTATATCTGTCCTTTTCCTTCTGACTAATTTCACTCAGCATGATAGACTCCATGTCCATCCATTTGCAGGTAAATTTCATAATTTCATCCTTTCTGACAGCCGCATAGTATTCCATAGTGTAGATGAACCACAGTTTCTTTAGCCAGTCCTCTGTTCTCGGGCATTTAGGTTGTTTCCAGATTCTAGCTATAGTGAATAGCGCAGAGATGAATAAAGAAGTACAGATAGTGTTTCTGCTATGTGTTTTTCGGTCTCTAGGGTATATTCCCAGGAGTGCTATTGCTGGATTAAATGGGAGCTCAATATCTAGCTTTCGGAGGAATGCCCATATTGTTTTCCAAAAGGGCTGGACCAGTCGGCACTCCCACCAGCAGTGGATGAGAGTCCCTTTTCCCCCCACATCCACGCCAGTACCGGTTGTTCTTGCTGTTTTGGATGTGTGCCAGTCTCTGTGGGGTGAGATGGTACCTCATTGTTGTTTTGATTTGCATCTCCCTGATGATTAAAGATGAAGAGCACTTTTTCATATGCCTTTTGGCCATTCGAATTTCTTCTTTTTGGAAGCTTCTGTTCATTTCTTCTCCCCATTTTTTGATGGGGTTGGCTGTTTTCTTCTTGTGGAGTGCCACCAGTGCCTGATATATCCTGGATATTAACCCCTTGTCAGATGGTTATTGGGTGAATATCCTTTCCCACTCTGTGGATTGTCTTTGTATCTTGGTCACCGTTTCTTTTGAGGTGCAGAAGCTTTTCAATTTTATATAATCCCATTTGTTTATCATTGCTTCCATTTGCTTGGTCAGTGGTGTGTCGTCTTTAAAGATACTTTTCTTTTCGATGTCATAGAGCCGTTTTTCCTATGTTTTCTTCGATGTACCTTATAGATTCATGTCTGATATCGAGATCTAGAATCCATTTTGATCTGACTTTTGTGCATGGCGTTAGAAGGAGGTCTAAGTTCATTTTTTTACACGTAGCTGCCCAGTTTTCCCAGCACCATTTGTTGAAGAGGCTTTCTTTGCTCCACGTAATATTTTTTGCTCCTTTATCGAAGATTAAGTGGTTGTATATTTGTGAGTGCGTTTCAGGATACTCAGTTATATTTCATAGGTCTACGGGTCTGTCTCTATACCAATACCACACTGTCTTAATTACAACTGCTCTGTAGTAGAGCTTGAGGTTGGGGAAAGTGATACCTCCCATCTTCTTTTTCCCAAGGATTGCTTTAGCTATTCGGTGGGGTTTTATTATTCCATACAAATTTCAGGAGTGTTTGTTCAATTTCTTTGAAGAACATCATGGGTATCTTTAAGCCCAGTGTTCTTGCCTATTCTCATTATCCAGAGAAAGAAGAAAATATTTATTTTAATATAAACAAAAGGAAAATATGAGGTAAAGTAGCATAATAATAGCAAGGTGAAGTAGTAGTACTACAGTTTGAGTTTTAATACCGGTTCTTGTGTTAATATGGGAAAAAGCCATCTGATCATAGGAAGTTCAATAAACCTCTTCCTATTCTTCAGTTTATTACTCTACTGTTAGGAATATCAGGACTCATAAAATCATAAAATTATTGCAAGTAATACAAAATAAAGAATGCACTAGTGCTAACTATATTGCTTGGTATATTTAAGTACTCTATGATTACTACTTTTTATATTTAAAAATCAGTGCTCATGAGTACTAACTTCTTTGTAAAATTAGTTAACAAAGTCTTAAGGAAAATTTTGAGTTTTTATCACAGCAGTAAATGTTCAACTCTAAGAAATTTAGAGATGAGTACTCTCTATGCTTCAGAATGTATCAGAATTACTGAAAATTTATTAAAAGCAAATCACTGGACAAAGTGAGAATCTCCGGTTTAGTTTGTCGGAGATATAGTCAAAGAATTGCATTTCAACTGCGAGGAACTAAGTGGTGATTATATTACTGACTTGGGGGGAATTTAACTAATTAATTAATTAATTAATTTGTTTGTTTGTTTGTTTGAAATTCATTTTCCAACACCTTACAAAAACCTGTGATTTGTCATGATTTGCTACAAACATTCAATGTGCCAACACCTATCCCCATCACTGCACCTTCCCATCACCATTATCTCTAATTTTCCAACCACCCTTTTGCCTGCCCCCAGAACAGGCCCTCAGTAACTTCCTTTATATTCCTTGTTATAATTTGCTAAAAGAATGATCGAAAAATTTTCCTCAGAAGATACTGAAAGTAGTATATCTCACTTTAGAGCTATTAAGCCCTTGTATAATATATTACCAAGATGTTGTTATAAGTTAGGCCTTCTGTTGATATTTTGCTAATCAACATTGGATGCTTTCTACATTACATCCCATCCATTTTGGCAGGCTGCTCCTGGTTTATCGGTATTGAAGAGCTTGATGTGTCCCGAAGTTCAAAAAATTTTAACAAGGTGAAACATCTAAAGTTTATTTAACTGGGTGGCATTTTGGGGCTTGAGTCTGACTGCCACAGATTCTGGAAGGACAGGGAGATGTGGGGAGGTAGCCCAATCCTTAGTCTGTGTGAAAGCCTGAAGATTTCAGTCACAAAATCTAAATACCTGAGTTTTTCAACAGATTTAATTTCTGGGTGATGCTTGTCTGATTTGGGAACTTTTGGAACCACTATTGAAAACAATTTGGGGAGGTAATATATGTAGCACAAAAAAGTAAAGAAATCTGACAAGTGTTTAATGAAATTATATGGCAAGCAATATGCCAAATAAGAAAGGTAGGACTGAAGTAAATGAAGTATCAAAGAAATTCTGAGCAGAGAGAATACCAAAAGCATTACAGGGTAAATTAGGTCCCTTTGAGGTAAAAAGAATTTGATCAGGAGCTTCAGACTTGTATAGGAGATACCTAAAGAACCAAGAGAGAAGGGATAGGGGCATAGGCATCCCAGAAGAAAAGGACCAAAATCACAGTGAGCACTGTATACAAGGGCAGATAATCAATAGGCTACCTTCTGGAGACTTTTTCATGGCAGGAAATACATTTTCAAACATAAGAACGCATAGTCTAAGATATGATCATGTGTTAATAATATGAGAAACGAGTTCAGCAATTTTGTCATTGTGTAAAACTTATGGAGTGCAAATTCTACTATTAC
The DNA here is from genome assembly GCA_021461705.1 of Cryptotis parvus. Classification (NCBI taxonomy): domain Eukaryota; kingdom Metazoa; phylum Chordata; class Mammalia; order Eulipotyphla; family Soricidae; genus Cryptotis; species Cryptotis parvus. The sequence goes on along the minus strand of JAJIBD010003861.1, from coordinate 128,487 downwards.
AGACCAGGGTAATATGGTGTAGCCTGTAGGCCCCACATTGCATACATGGACCATCATTCTGGGACATCATTAAATGATGCTTGACTGTAAATTCAAAAGGATAAAGCATTTCTTATAAGGGTGTCGACCTTTATTGGGTAGTTTATCAATGCATCTTCATATATATTTTAAATTATTTATTTTCATTTTAATCCCACTTTGCATTCCATCAATCTGAACCCTAATATCTCAAATAGCTCCTCTTCATCTTTCAGACTTCAGCTTAAGAAATTTTCTTGGGAACTTTTTCTAAATTCCCTCAGTTAGGTCCTTCTATTTTATATTTTCTTCTTGTACCACTACTCGTGTAAAGAATGAGTGCTTAACTTTCCTGCCTTCCATGAAGTCAGGTCTCTTGATTCATAGATCTCTCTGAGTTCTCCATGCAGAATCCCAACAGGTACTCAAGTAATGTGTGCTAAAAAGACTAGTGAATTGACAATATAGATACATTGCATTTTATATAGGGCAATATATAAAATATGATATGCAATATCAAACTAATTCAGACTCTGAGCCACTTTTATTCTATGCTACTTAGCTGATGCAAGGAATTCCTATTTTATTTTGCTCCTCCATCGATAAGTGCTTAACGGTAGAGTCCAATTCAGTTAATTCTTAATCTTAGAAAATTGAAGTCCAGATAATTCCTAGGTGATAGGTACAATCAGTATACCTGGGACAGGACTATTATGTCTCTATGACAATAAAAAAAATTTCCTTGGCCTCACACTTTAGAGGAACTTGTGTGGTACATTATTGGGTAGAGAATTTGCCCCCCAAATGTGTCCTGCCTATCTGGATATTGTCCTGCCTATCTGGACAATCCATAAAAAGATAGTCATTTTTATCTATTTCCTTTTATGGTAAAAGGAAATGAAATAAATTCCATCATGTACATTTAGAATATTTATTTTGTCAGAATTTTAGAATTCACTTAAGGATGCATCTATGTAAAGAGTGTTCAATTCATATAAAGTCCCATAAATTTATGATAAATGTATGGAGAATGAACATTACACACAACTATCCTGCTCATCTTGAAGAAGACTCTCTTTACCTGGGAGGTGTTATTGCTTAGTAGTTATAATTATGAGTTTGTGTTCAGGCAGGCCTAGGTCTAATTGTAGCTCTATCATTTACCAGAGACATGGCCTAATTTGGGTTGCTTAATCTCTTTAACCTGAGCTCCTTGATTTGAAAATTGGGTATGAGCATATCAACAGTATACAATAATGAATATGAAATTAAATTACTTATTTGCAGCTGTTGTCATATCTGATCTGGATTGTGACCATGAATTTGAAAATAGTTAGAAAATTATCTGTCATAGCTAAAGAAATGTCACTTCATTGATGCATATTATTTATAAGAATCCCTGTCTAGCATTCAAGGGAGTTATAAATCCGTAACAGAATACAGCAGATAGAATGGGATAGCAGTGTCCTAAAAGTGGTATCCTGACAGTAAGATGGGAGGGCTAACACTTTTTCAATATGGGATAAAAAAATTAAAATCACAGATGGTATAGAATGAGCATGGACTTGACCCAAATGATGGAGCAATAATTTCGTTGTACATTGAATTAGTGAGAAAATGCTAGATAATGTTTACAATTTGCTCAGTTTTGCTTAACCTAAGGGAAGGTAATCTGTTAGTGTTCTACCTATAATTGGCACCATTACAAATATAATACATGATGTACACAATGTCCAGATGCAAATGCTAATATATAAGATATGCAATTTCCCCCAAAAAATTATGGAAAATTCCAACTTACAACATTCATGAAGGCTTCGGGTCCACATCTTTAGTTGGCATATGTCCTGAATTCACATTTCTTTGGAACAAATACGCCACCAGAATCAGAAGCCATATCTCCATTCTGTGTGAAACAATCCATTCTCTTGACAAGATTTTTGACATGGTCCAACATCTGCATTTATTTTTCTCCTGGCAATATAACAACTAATTCTATGTCAGAAGGATCTGTAGACTTAAAAACACATTCATGTATTTTCTAGCTTCAGTTTCTCCCCAAATTCTGACAGAAGCTAAGTTGACAGGAGTGAAAGAGAACAAAGGGGTGCTAAAACATAGCCCAGGATGTCCCAATACTGGCTCCTCCTACTCCTGCTTCACACAACTTGCAGCCACCAATCACTTCACTTCTAGGGATAAACTTCCTTTGATGAAACCTGGAATTACATCAGATATATGGACCATAGGGAACCTCTTCCCCCACTCCATCAATATTTATTTCTTTGATAGAAACATAGAGATCTCTAGTCTATAGAACATATTACAAGCTTCTAGAGTCAATCTAGGGTTTTAATAATTCCACTTTTTAGAAGATCCATGCAGTGTAAGTATTTTTTGTTTAAACTGTCGAAAAAAAAATTAGAACATCTCTGCTTTTAGAGATAGGGGAAATTTTTTCATTGGAAGAAAATTAATCCTCATAATTTATGCCATTTCTATCCATTTCAACTGCATAGACACACTTAAAGAATTTATTTTGAGTTGTGATCACTATTTAATTGCTGGGAGATTAGCTACCTGGTAATTAAGTCATTGGCAATAATGAAATGAGTTGCAGCCTAGTTCTTTATGTGAACTAAATATCCCAATTCAATCCACTGAAGGACAATGTGAGTAATACCTCAGTTTACTGATATTTAAGAAGATCAGGAGAGTAGACTTATTGTCATTCTAAGTAATGAATATATTAGAATTTAAGAAAAATCATAGGTAAATAAAAGTGTTCTTTACTTTTATATACACTCAGAGCAAAGATAAAAGCTGTCACGCCAATTTATAGACTTTCGTAATGTTGGGGAGCAGCAGGAGCTGGAACTGGAATGATGAGTCTATGAGAATATCTGCCTACAATCTCTGCCTCACCCACTTGGGGCTGGCTGAGAGGTATGATGATGTAAGGGTAGCACCAGCTCTTATCTGGGTAATCTCAGCATTCCTACTAGTGTTGATCTGGTGCATGTTAAAAAGAAATAAATTGGTCAAATTCAGAAGATTGGGGATGCATTTATCTACTACAGAGAACCCCAAGTTCTGAGCACTGAAATTTTGCAAAATAAGAGTTTCTCAAAAAGCATTTTAACAAGGGAATAGAAAGTATTAAGCATAAAAAAAAGTTTTGGCTCTGGATTACAAAACTCAGATTACCAAACAGGGGAGAATTAAAGAGGTGGACCAGAGGTGACATAAGCACAATGGGGGAGGAGCTTGGGAACTTGGGTAGTGGAGGTGCAGGTATTATATAAATCAGTACTATAAACTTTAATGTTATTACCTAACCTATGTAAATTGTGTGCAAGGCAGAAGCCTTATCCTTTACCTGATATTTTTATGCTTTTTGGTACCTCAATAGGAGCTTTTAAAGATGATTTTATGTAGACCACATATGACTGGAACTTTTAATTTATCTAAAATGTTTGTGAAGGATTTTGACCAAAGCAGGTGGGTCTTGGCACTCCGCATTTAGGGGTCATTCTTGGTTTTGCTCAGAGGATCATATGTTGTGCTGAGTTTGAACAAGGGTTGGCCACTGCAAGTTTAATGCCTTAACCTCTGTACTTTCCTTCAGGGGAAGCTTACAGGGGCATGCCCAGTGGCCCTTGCTCTTAGCTCTGAGCTCAGGGTTTACTCTCAGTAAGCTTGGTGGGCCATACGTGGTATCAGGGATCAAACCTGGGCTAGCCACATGCAAGGCAAGCGCCCTACCCATTGTCCTGTTGCTCTGGCCCAGTTCATTTATTCTTTCTCTTGAGCTTCCTTCATGAAATTTAAAAAAAATTTTTGTTTGTTTTGGGGTCACACTGGGTGGTACTGAGGGGCTGTTTCCAGCACAGTGCTCAAAAGTTACTCTCAGTGATGCTCAGGAAACTGTGCGGTACTGGGCATCAAACCTGGCCTCCTACATAAAGAGCATCATGGTCTAATTCTTTGAGCCACTGTCACTGTCACTGTCTTCCCGTTCATCATCGATTTGCTCAAGCGGGCCCCAGCAACATCTCCATATGTCCTGTCTCATGCTACTAGAGCCCAAGGCATCTGCTTGCTCCAGGAACATAAAGAGCCTCAATCCATTCCGGAATGAGTTTATAATAGTTACTGGTATTTGGCATATATATTAAATACAACACGGGTAGCTTGCCAGGCTCTGCCGTGCAGGTAGCATACTCTTGTAGGCATCTCTAAGTCCAGCATTTATTGATGAACCGCGTGGCCGCCGGGCGCTGATAGGCTGGTCTGCTGGGTGGAGGTCTGACGAGAGAGAAGTCCGGATGTGGAAAATGGAGGCCCTCATGGAGTGGGGGGGGTCGTCTGGCTTGTTGCGAGGCTCTGCTGAGATGGTGGGCCAGGACTAGAACCCACCATCCCTCCGGGCACCTCGTGAGCAGCTGGTCACAGGGAGAGTCAGTAGCAGCTCTGCCCCATGTCTGCGAGTCTCTGGACCAGCATACCTGAGCCAGATTTAAGAAAGACTGCTGCAGGGTGGAACTCGATGAGCCAGGTGCTGATAGGCTGGTCTGCTGGGTGGAGGTCTGACGAGAGAGAAGTCCGGATGTGGAAAATGGAGGCCCTCATGGAGTGGGGGTCGTCTGGCTTGTTGCGGAGGCTCTGCTGGGATGGCACCATCACCCTGAAATCTTCATGATTCCATAATTTTCAGGAATGAAATATTTTGATGTTTCTTTTGTGAGCCTATTGTATGTTTTTATTTTGTGGTTTCCACAGGACTTTCTTAAAATTATATTTTAGGGACTGAGAGTTGTATACCAGGTAGTGTGCTTGCCTTTCATGCGGCTATCACGAAGTTTAGTCCTCAGCACTCCATATGATCCCTGAGTCTTCCAGAAATAAGCTGTAAGCACAGAATCAGGAGGAAGCCCTTGAACACAGTATCTGGGTATAGCCCCTCAAATGGTATAAAGACATTACGGTATTTTGTACTAATAACAAATAACTTTGTTTTGTTTTGTTTTGTTTTGTTTTGTTTTGTTTTGTTTTGTTTTGTTTGGAGACCACACCTGGTGTGCTCAGGGATTACTCCTGGCTATGTGCTTAGGGACTGACTTCTAATGCTCAGGGGCCATGTGGAGTGCTGGGAATCAAAGCTAGTTTGGCCACATGTAAAGCAAGCCCCCTTAGCCCTATACTATTTCTCTGGGCTCACAAATAACTTAAATCACTTACAATAAGTCATCCTTTTTAAGTTCCTCATTTTATATACTTGATGTCATTCTCTATGTTTTTATGCACATTAGCAAGTTAGAGCATTATAGTTATTTCAATTTTTTACTTGGATTTTTGGGTCACCCAGTGATGTTTAGGGGCAATTCCTGGTTCTACACTCAGTAATTACTCCCTGGCTGTGCTTAGGGGACCATATGGGATGCTGGGGATCAAAACTGGATTGGCTGCATGCAAGGCAAATGCCCTACTCACTGTACTATTGCTCTGGCTATTTTTTAACCTTTATCCTTTATAATAAAGTGTTAAAATGAAACCATATTATAATATTAGAGTATTCTGAGTATCACTGTTTACTTATTTTTCCGTGTGAGTTGTATATTATTTTTATTGTCATCCTTTGGTGCAGGAGTAATAATTATGTTTTCCATTTCCTATAAGAAAAGACTAGTGGTGATGAATTTCCTTATATTTTTGTTTAGAGCAAGTCTTTATCTTACCTCTATTTTTGAAGGATAAATTTACTAAAAAATTGAGTAAAACTTCTGATTTCTTAAACATGTGGATTATATGACTTTCTCTTCTCCTGGTTTGCATGGTCACGCCTGAGAGATTCACTGCTGCGTTATTGAGCTCCTTTTATAATTATTTTTTTAGTTATATTTGTTCTCATTCTTTTCTTTTTAACCTTAATAGTAAGTCTTAGGAAGATCATTATGAGTTGAAATTCTGGAGTGGCATTTAGTTTTATAAATTTGAATATCCAGGGGCCAGAATGGTAGTACAGTGGGTAGGGCATTTGCCTTGCAAGCGGCCGACTCTGGTTTCATTTCTGACAACCTATGTGGTCCCCTGAGCAACACCAGGAGTAATTCCTGAGTGTTGAACCAGGAGTAACGAGTAACCCCTGAGCATTGCCGGAGTGACCAAAAACAAAATAAAAACAGAATTAAATATCCAAATCTATTCACAGATAAAGGAAAATCTCTGCCATTATGTATTTAACTAGTCTTCCTACTCCTTTATTTCTCTTTTCCCCAGTGATGTGTATGTCTTGTCCCACACTCCCCATCTGTTTTTAAAATTACCTTTTATTTTAGTTTTAGTTTTGCTCCTCTAATTAGATCATTCACTTGGTCATTCCTCAGTTTTACCGATTCATTTTTTTTTGTTTGCTCAAGTCTACTATTGAAACTCTACTGATTTTTTTCATTGCAGTTATAGTCTTTTGCTCTAAGGTTTCTATTTGGGTATTTTAATTTTTTTAAATCTCTTTGTCCAACTTCTCATTTTATATGGTCTTCTAGATACTGTGAAATTGTTGCCTTTATTTTCTTAAAGTTCTCTGTGAACAATTGTGGATAATTTAACTGGCAACATCTGGGTCTTATTTCTTTGGGATCAATTCTGAAGGTTTTCTGGCTTCTTTTAGCAAAGTCATATTTTAATCATTCTTCGTGAACCCTGTGGCCTTGTGCAGGTGTCTGTGCATTTAAAAAGCAGTTACCTTCCAGTTCATTTGCCAATGTACACACACTGACGTGCTGCAACCCAAGTCCGGTGACTTGGAGCACTAAGTGTGGTCACAGGGGCTACAAGGGACTGATATCTCAATCTGCTAAAGCACACAATATTGACAACTGTGTGATCTTTGGTGAACACTCAAAAGTTCTGCAGAAGAGACAAAGTCTACTGTAGACTTGCAGGGATTGGTTTTAGACACCTGTGTAGTAACGAAGACGGGGCCAGGTCCTAGCTAGGGGGCAGACATCAGGGATCTTTAACAGTTCTGTGGAAGCACAGACACCGCTTTGGCATGCACACACACAACAGCGGAGATTACTGACAAGCATCAGACTGGTCATGCAAAGTCACAGCTGGAGAAGTAATCCTGGCCATGTGCCTAGCACTGAGAGTCAGCTGTAGGAGATGATGCTGTTCTTTCATATTTGCAAAGCTACTGAGGCCTGAGATGGCTGCTAATGTAGCAGAGCAAGTGGGGGAGGGAGCACAGAGGGTCGAGGGTGCTTCATGCTGTTGGTGTAAAGATTTGCCAGCTAAGGTTGGCAAAACCTGCAGAATCTGTGGTTCCTGTTCTGAAGTTTGGATTTGAGCAGAGCAGGTTGCTTTCACTGCCTGGTTATTATTGGTAGATTCCTGCTTGCCCTTAGGTGTTTCTGAATGTCTCAACTTTCCCAGTCTGGGTGGAGTGAAACCAAAGCAGGTCTTTCATGTTATGTCACCGTGAAAGGCTGAGGAAATTAATTTGTTTTCCTCAGTCTTCCTTTTGTTGGAGATTTCCCTCTTAACACCAAGAAATACCAGATTGGGGGATGAAGTTGATGTAGGTAAAAGGTAACTGTCTTTAAATTCTTTCAGGTGTGGCATTTTGTTTCGTCAATTTGAATATTTAAATCTATTCACAGATACAGGAATTTGTGTGGTATCTTCAGGCTATTTGTTCCATTGTGCTGCCAAAATTTCTTTAGTAGTCCTTAACTCTCTGCCACCAGGTTTTGTTTGTGCACAGCTGTCTAGTTGTTGGTCTTTGTGATAAGCCTGAGACTAGGGTCTTCTCTGGCTTTAAAGGTATCCCTCATAATTTTATATGCTATCTTCTAGTACTGAAACATTACTGACCATTTCATGTCATATGTAAGCATGGAATGATCTCTGACTCCTTTTTATTGACCAAGGAATTGCTTATACCGTATCCTATGGTTCAAGTTCTCTTTTTGTAGCTGAACATTTTTGCACTATTCAGGCATATGCAGTAATTAGGATAATAAGTCAGAGACCCACAGACAGCTCCATTGATTTCTATGCAACTGTGTGTTATTTAACATTAAGGATAAATTTAGAGAATCAGCTGATTTCATCCCTTTGGAAACATGACAGAATGGGTTTACACAACCTAGGTGACCGGCTATACACCTGGCTAAGGGGCCAGAGTCTCATCACTGACTAAAAGTTGTTAAGCAGCACATGATTGCATATATGCTTTGGGCAGCTTTCTTACCTTTTCTGAGCCTCACTGTCCTCATTTGCAAGTTATGTAAGGGTACAGTTCTTCTATAGCTGCTGTGAGACTCAATTGCAATGTTATCTAACTCCAAATGCACTGACCAATCATCTGTCAGCAGTCGAACTTTGAACAATTCATGATGGTTGAGCGGTCAGGCTATTGTTCTCTCACTACACCACTGACTCCTGACCTCTGATGCATTCTCTATAAGAAAAACCATAGTTTCCTCTTCAACTGGTGAAACTGCCATCATTTGTTGTAGAATTGCAGTAATCACTTTTCCTACAGGCCTGCTTCAGTAGGAATCTGGACTCCTCCCTTTTGGACATTGTGGTCTTTGCATAGCTTAATCTCAAGAAAAATGCCTCTAGGATAAAGAGGGAATGCATGCAAGGAGAATAAGCTCATATTAGATACTTAAAGAATAGTAGTTCCTCTGTTCTGATTTACGTTTGGAAGGAACCAACTCTATGAACATAAGGGAGATGGCTTCAGTTTTCACACTTATTCCTAAATTAAGATGAATTAAACCTGGTTTGTTAGAGTTGAATCAGTCTTTTGAAATCAGTTCAACTTTCTCACTTTTACTTAAAAATTATGTTAATTGCAGGATGCATGTTGCAGTGAACTTTGAACTCCGTGAAGTATATTCTATGTGTAGGACACAGACTGAAGTATTTTGTATTTTCTTCCCGGAATTACAATTTCCAATAATATTGATATTAACTGGATATTATTAATAATATCCAGTTTTCAGAAACTTTTTTTGGTGGGGGAGGTATGCAGAGACCAGGGGTCCAGAGACCCTTTCTGGAAATTCTCAGTCAACCCAGTAAAGAATTCAATGCAAGGGTTTGTGAAAGCAATGTTTGTTATTCAAGCTCTGTGGTGCAAGAGGTTACCTGGGCCACCCAGTGGTGCTTGGGGACTCTAGGGCTACACCCTGGGATGTTGGGGTAGGTGGGTAAGCACGTAGTACAGGGGATGAAACAAAGGGATTAAGCCGTAATATAATCCCTATGTCTTTTCTCCAAGCCCTCAGCAACCTTTATCTGTATATATAATTATAATTCCACAGAAAACATAAAACCTTAGTTACATAAGAATATTTGTTTTCATAAAGTACATGTATTTATAGTTCTGAACTTTCTATCATATACATGACCTTTCCATTATGGTATATTAAAGCTTATCCAGAAATTATTGAGTGAAATTAACTAATTATTGCAGAAACCACATTAAACATATCAAGTTTTGATGACACCTAAACATTTCTTGCTGATGAGGCTGTTATTTTCTAATGTTTGGTTATTACAAATAATAGTATAGTTTATATATATAAATATATATAAAATATATATACACTGTGTGTGTTTGTGTGTATGTGTACACATACGTGAGAATATTTTTGTGCATATATTTCTAAAAGTGCAATACTGGCTCACAGGCTATGCAGTCCACATTTGCATAGCCGCTGCTAAATTGACCACCAAATGTTGAGCTAACATAGTTTCTCATAAAGCACATAAGCATAATTATTTTTCTACATATTACCCCATCGGTTCTACAATTCAAAAATCTCTTTTGAGACCAGAGTGATAGTATAGTGGGTTGGGTGTTTGCCTTGCACACTGCTGACCTGGCTTCAATCCCCAACATCGAATACCGGTCTCCCGAGCACTGCCAGGAGTAATTCCTGAGCACAGAGACAGGAGTAACTCCTGAGCATTGCCAAATGTAACCCCAAAACAAAAACAAAAAAAAAAACTTCTCTTATTCTGTCAGTTTGATCAGAACCAACGATATCTCATTATAACTTTAGTTCGTATTTTCCTGACCTACAGTGACATTGAGAATTTTTTCCTTTGGCCACACCTAGTGGTGCTCAGGAGTCACTGCCACTTTAGGACTGGGGGCTACACCTTCTGGAGGTACTTGGAATTGAACCCAAGTTACCCTACATGCAAAGCATATGCTCCAGCCTGTTGAGCTATTTCTCAGAAGCTTTTAATTTTTGGGGCGGTCCAGGTGAGGATTGAAGCAAATTTATTATGCCTTTTAACTACTCTTCTTATCTTTGTGATAAGTCTTTTCAAATTATTTCCCATATTAAAAAAATATTTTCTAGGATTTTTATTTTTCAGGATTTAGCTTTCAGTCTTCAGTTTTCATTCAATGTGTCTTGCAAATACCTTGTTGCTTTCACTTAAAAAATTTTTGAGTATGGCATATTTCTTTAGTTTTTTTTTCATCACTCAAACTATAAGATAGTAAGGACTTGAAACCTATCTTGAGTTTCTAATTTTTGGCTTTGTTTTTTTCTGAGTTTGATGGAAGCACATTTTTCTTTCCTTTCAAACAAACATTTTGTTTTGGTTGACGTAGGGGAGTAGGGAGTTAGTGTGGGTTTATTTTTTATTTGTTTACTATAGTTTTGTTCTGTGGTATCAGGACTCAAACTCACGGCTTATGCAGATTTTTTGGATCCTAAGCTTTTTAGTTTTTCAACAGTTTCACATTTTTATTCATTTAGAACTCTAGACATTTAAAACTTCCTTAAGTTTGGGATATACTGATTCTGGGTTATTTATTTTTAAATATTTAATTGCTATCATTAATTATATAGTCTTTTCTGATTTTACTGCTGTAAATGACACCCCTGTGCTTTCACATTATACTGTAAAATTCTGAAGATTCAAGATTATAAGATTTTTCTGTTTCTTTTGTGTTTCTCAGTTTCTCAGCTGGGAACAATTTTTTCTTCCAGGAAATTTTCAGCAATGCCTGGATGCACTCCATAATGTCTCCTCCCAGGGAATACTACTGGCATCTAGTGGTAGAGACCAAGGAAGCTGTCAAGGATAAATAAAGGCAGAACAAGAACAAAGAATATACCCTACATGCCAATAATGCTGAAATTAAGATATCTTGGCCTAGGGTTATCACAGAATATGAATATATTTCTCAGAAAAATGTGTTCTACTTGAAAAAGTCAACAATTATGTTTATGATCCATTTACTGGGGAGTGTTTGGATCATCCCCAGTGGTGCTCAGAAGTTTTTCCTGACTGAGTTCAGTAGTGACCCTTCACACTGCTCTAAAGACCACAAGCAATGCTGAGGTTATGGCTGGGTCAAACCCATTCAAAACCAGAGACTTAACCTCTGTACTATCCTTCCAGACTCTACTAAAGTGTTTTGGTTTTGTTCATAACATGTTTCTGTTTGTTTGTTTGGGGGCTTTTGGGCTACGTCCAGCTGTGCTTAGAGCTTACTCCTGGTTCTTTATTTGGAATTACTCCTGCTGATGCTTATGGGCCATATGTAGTGCTAGAAATTGAACCTGAGTCAGCTACTTGCAAAGCAAGCACCATAACTACTATATTATTTCTATAACCCAGGAATGTTATTATTATTTCTCTACTATATTATTTCTCCAGCCCAGGAACGTTCTTTGCTGTGTATTCTTGAACTATTGAGAACAGAAGATAAAAAGAAATGACTTAATCCATTGTAAGGGATTACTCAGTTTTACCATTTTTCATGAATACAGGAGAAGTTTATATATAATCCCCTTTATTTTTTGTTGTTCTTTTTTCTATTGGTAACACCAGAAATACAATAAATTAATGGTATTTTTTGCATTTGTTAATAAGTTCTTCAAAAGTTATTTACATCTGAGTTTGCCCTCATAAGATAATAGCGGCTTTCTAAGCAAGAGAAGACCTATAACTTTTTTTTTTTGCTTTTGGGTCACACCGGCAATGCTCAGGGGTTACTCCTGGCTCTACACTACTCAGGATTTACTCCTGGTGGCGCTTGGGGGACCATATAGGATGCCGGGAATGGAACCCAGGTGGGTCGCTTGCAAGGCAAACGCCCCACCCACTGTGCTATCGCTCCGGCCCTATAACTTCTTTCTTATTGGCATTTTTATGAGACAGCTCTAATTTTCCACAAATGAAGTTTTTTTATTCTGACCTATTCTGGAACAGGTACTTGATCTTCTGGCTCATACTTTCCTATCTACTGATGCCTTTTTCCCCCAGAATGTTAGTTTTAACCAGGCAAAGGGGATCTGGGGTTCTCAAACCTTCCCTTATCTCTGTATTTGAGGAAAGTGATTTGAGGATCACCTGTCTGGAGATTTGGAAGAGGATCTAGGTATAGAGGTCATGGCGGTGTAGCACCACAGTCATCACTGTGAGGGCATTTTGCTGTTGGGATGATCTGCCAACAAACAGGAATATAATCCAGAGAGGAAAATTAGTTTGACACTTTTAGGGTTAAAAAATTCTCTCTATTCACCTGCACAGAGTAAAATGATGATTCATAATAACCACAACTTCCTTGAGGTTTTAAAACGTATAAGGAGAAGTCACCTGGGTGGGAGAAATAGGTTTTCAGGTTACTCATTTCTATGACTGTAATGACAGTTTATGTTGGTTCAGTTTTCTTTCATCTCAAGAGAATGTAAACAATAATTATCATAAAACTGGATTGTATGTAACAAATAGGACAAAGTGCAGAGAATAAGATCACATGGACGTAGTCTGCTTAATGCCCCATGGAAAACACCGTGAATTGCCTAAGTCATGCAGGACACTGTTTTGTAAATACTCAATAAATTACAGTATCTGTGGTTGACTGAGCTTGGCTCATTAGTATCCTGAGTTACTCCATCCTAGAGATAAGAGGTATGAGAACAGTAGTGAAGAGCTTGAGCTTTTCAAACTGGTTCAATAAGAGGAAAATAGTTTCCATAAGTACACTTTACTGCTAGAGGGAAAGATACCTTTTTTTCTAAAAAAAAATTTAAAAAAACCACCTTCTTTAACTAATGCCAACATATATAATTTACAGAAAATTCTCTACCAAGGTTATTTACCCCAAGATTAATTAAAGAAAAGACTAGGGAAAAATCAGAAAATAAGAAGCCTAGGAGCCCAGAGTTGGTCAAACATGGGATGGAAACTCTCAAGATGTTTTTGAGACTGCAATATACCTAATTTACCTTTCCAACATGGACAATTCACCTTATACTTAATAATAATAATAATAATATGCCTAACAAAATGTTTTAAGCTCCCCCAAATATAGAATATTTCTAAAGATATTTATAACAATGTTCTTAATATTATTGAAGAAAAAACTTTTGAGTATTTCAAAACTTTAAGAAATCTTACAATACATGTAATGAAAGATTGAACATTTGAGACTCGAAAGAGCTTAGTTGTTAATGGAGATCTTTAAAAATGCTTCCCAGTGTTATTAAAGGGATAAACAGTGGGATGTTCAGGTCTAATAAAGGAGACTATAAATGTTAATGGAAGCCTTGTGCACAGGGACACCTACCAGGCAGTCGCTTCCCAAGGCAGAGGGACAGTGGGATTCATGTACCTCAGTTCAAGTTTCCATCCCATGTTTGACCAACTCTGGCTCCTAGGCTTCCTATTTTCTGATTTTTCCCTAGTCTTTTCTTTAATTAATAATAAAATCACACCTTTATTGTAGTATTGTTTTAAAGACTAAGTAAAACACATATGAGTCACACATGTCTTGTGTCTGCACCTAAAAGCTATTTAATATAGGTTGCCATGAATTATTATCATTAGGAGCAAAATTAATCTATAAGGTTTATGTAAAGTAGAACCTATATATTAATCAAAATAAAGCAGATTATTTGAAATTTTTCTGTCTTGTATTTCAGCTAGAATATGAGTCGTGGAGCAGGCTAGTCTAACAGATCATGTCCTGGTAGTTAAGAGTTTGCTGCAAGTTTAAGCAAATCTGCTTGGCTTCACTGCCTAGGGCTTTGCCCCAACAACTCTTAGCAAGTGGTAATTTGGAAGTTCTCCAGCTAACAACTGTGTAGATAACTAAAGCAGAAGAAGTGCGCTTTAAGACTACACAGTTGTCTCTATTGATTAGTTTCTCAAATCTATTATTGGCTGAATTATTCTGAGGGCTTATTCAAAATAGGCAAAGCTTTTGAAATAAATACCCATATTTTTTCACAATGAGGATTGTTCATCTACAGCCATTTATTTTCCTGCAATTTTAAAACATATTTGTTTGCAAATTCATCTAAAGTCCCCTGGGAAAAACTTCATCACTTATATTTTTCCCTTTTAAGAAGTTAACTTCATCTCCAGAGCAGCTTTTTCTGTGCTTTCTTTGTCCAATCAGTCAAAGAGTAGGTATGGCAGCAAGGTGGTGTGGTGGGCTCTTTTACTTCAACAATATTTAGCTGGAAGGGTGCCCTTCTTTCAATCTATCATATCCCTTCAACCTCCTTTCCGGTCCCACCCTCTAGAACTATCAGGTAATCCATTCTCTGTGATGCAGACTTTTTTTTTTTTGAGTGCAGCTTCTTGTTGCTGGTCAATAATGAACACCCATATTTGTCAGCATAATTTCATGAAGGTGGAGTCCACTATTAATCACCTAGTCATTCAATTTTCACCTTTTTCTGAGCTTAGATTTTTCACCATGACAATGTGAATGCAGGGTGTGGACCACTTCTTCTGAGTAGGCTGAGGAGAATTGGATCGATACCAGTATCTCTTGAAGTATACAAAATGGTTTTGTCACGGAGCCCTCTTCCAGAACACACAGATGCCTTTCCAATGAGTGTGGTAAAAATTGGGTGTCATGACTAGACTTCATTGTTTTCGGACCTGTGTGCCCTGGCTTCTACCCAGCTCCCACTCTGTGACAGGCAGAGCCACTTTTGAATGGAAGTAAAATGCTAGAAGATTTGAGACCTCCTGACTGCAGGTTGATGTCCCTTACTTAGACTGAGTTCATAGGGTTACTTGCAAGCAAGACAAGGGAAACTGGAGCTCATTGTTCTTGAGAAGAAAGGAAAGAAGGAAAGAAGGAAGGAAGGAAGGAAGGAAGGAAGGAAGGAAGGAAGGAAGGAAGGAAGGAAGGAAGGAAGGAAGGAAGGAAGGAAGGAAGGAAGGAAGGAAGGAAGGAAGGAAGGAAGGAAGGAAGGAAGGGAAGGAAGGAAGGAAGGAAGGAAGGAAGGAAGAAGGAAGGAAGAAAGGAAAGAAAGGAAGGAAGGAAGGAAGGAAAGAAGGAAAGAAAGAAAGAAAGGAAGGAAGGAAAGAAAGAAAGGAAGAAGGAAGGAAAGGAAGGAAGAAGGAAGGAAGGAAGGAAGAAAGGAGAAAGAGAAATTATCAATTGAGTATTTTTTAGAAATCGCCAGTGGTGAAAATATTTTTTTCCTAAGGAATAGAGTGAAAAATTGAAAGCGGTATAATCTCCAGATAGATAAAATGGTTATATAATTCTAGTTTGTCCTTACAGCAAAATAATTTTCAGTCACTTATAACAATATTAATATTTGTATATTGAGTGACATAAAAGAGCTCATGAATATTTTAATTATATTTATAAAAAGTTGCTAAAAAGATGTTGCTGAATATTTATATAGTCAACTTCTATAAAAGGATATGTATAGAAACTGGTTCAGAGAAATTTCTATTAAAGTACTGACCCAATAGTTTTATCTGGGTGAATATTACTATTCACATTGATATTGCTTACTTCCTAAGATGTCTATCATAAGCAGATTTTACTTTACTAAACACAAAACACAATACATGGTTTAACACAGTAAAGTTTTCCCAAGCCTATTTGAATGTAAGAGAAAGACAGTGCAATTGAAGATGAAGAAAGAGGGAAGCCACGACCTACCTCAGTGCCGGGTCCATTTGCTGAAGGCAGGACCAATTAAGAAAGATGCTTCCCTAGCCCAGTGCTACAGTTCAAAGAGAGGCTGGAGTAGGTGAGCAAGCAGGATACTGACCACACAGAGCTTCCCCTATAATCAGTCATCACCTTAGCAACCTGGCTTCACTGCCTTGGGTCACATTCCACTGCAGTTGCTCTGGTCTAACAATACCATTTGCTGGATGCCTTACTGTTTATGAGGCATTGTTGTGCCCAGTGTGGCATGCACCACGGAGGCGCTAAGCATTTCAGTCGACACATGGGCTATTACGCACATAGATTGTATGGTAACATGAACTTTGAAACACGGTCTGGGAGTTAGTCTCCCTTTCAGTTTCCTATTGCTACTGCAACAGGAAACTTACTAACATTTAGTACTTAAAATCATTTAGTGGCTTAAAATCATGTTTCTATTCTCTTCCAGTTTTGAAGATCAGAAAGCTAAGATTCAGGGGGTATAGCTTAGTGGTATAGTATTTAACTGCGGAGAATTAAGATCCAGATATTGGTACAACTGCATACTTCCTGGAGATTTTAGAGAAAATAAATATTCCTGTTTTTCCAGCTTCTGAATTTCTGGGGGCTTTGAATATGCCACTGAAAATTCTGCTTTTTAAAAGTCGTATTTATTTTTTACTGACTGAATTTTCTGGCCATCATTTAAAAAGAACTTTTGTGATTACATGGACCCACCCAGATAGCCCAGGGTCAACCGCCTTGTCAAGATCCCCAATTTAATTATGTTTGCAAATTTTCTTCTTTCATGAGAATATCATACTCACAGGTTTCTGGAACTGAGAAATGTACAGCTTTGAGTGGCAATTATTCATCCCACCATAGTCTTTCTATCAAATTCCTTCCAACATTCTGAGAACCTCAAGGAAGAAATCTAACATTAATGTCTTCATTTCTAACACTTACTAATCTCTCTTTCAAAGAGCACAAGGTTAACCAAAAAAAAAAAAGCAGATCTAAAACTTAATTTCTTGGGCCTGAGTGATAATATATCTGGTAGGGTGCTTGTCTTGCACACGTGGACCCATGTTCCATCCCTGATACCACATATAGTCCCCCGAGCCTGCCAGTTGTGATCACTAAACACAAAGCCAAGAATAAGCACTGAACACTGTTGGGTGTGGCCAGTGTTCAGTTTCAAATATTGAAAAAGAAAGCAAATATTGAAAAACAAAGTAAAACACTCAAAAATTTATTGCTGATTAGACATGACATCTATTTTATTATCAATTACCTACTTTCTGCCTCTCTGAAAGGTTGTTGTACATGTCAGTGGAAGCTGATGCCTCAAGTTAGGGAGAAAGAACTTAGTGAAAACAATGTAAGTCACCAATAGAAAAATCTGCAGATATCATTTAATGGCCATTGGATGTGTCTAAAAAGGCAAAGTGACTCCAAAGACAACTTCAAGAGGAAACTTTATATGCAACATCAAAGTGTCATAATAAAAACTTTAATAATCTTAACATATTCTATCTTCCAGAAACACAATTTGGATCCAGTTTTCCTGTTGAAATTTGTATCATTATACCTACATGTATAATTATGGCTAAATATGCTTGTGTATAATCTTTATATCTCTATATTTTTATATTTATTTTGACTCAAATCAATTTAAGAAAAATAAATTTTTAATGATAAATTACTTAAATAATTTATTTCTACACTTTCAGAAACACAGAAACTAACCCATAAAAATTCAAGTAATATGGGGATAGAGTGATGACATAGAGGGTAAGGCACTTTGCTTACATTCAGATAATTCAGGTTTGATTTCAGTACCATATATTGCCCCCTGAGCACTGCTAGAAGTGATCCCTGAGCACAGATCCAGGAGTAAACTCTGAGCACAGTGGGGTGTAGTCCCAAACAAAACAAAACAGAAATATAAAGATATGGAACAATCTTTGAGTAATGAACTCCAAAGTTTGCTCATTTAGTTAAGAGACACATCTTCAGGGGCGGAGCGACAGCCCAGCGGGTAGGGTGTTTGCCTTGCACGCAGCTGGCCCATGCAGGCCTGGGTTCGATCCCGGCATCCCATATGGTCCCCTGAGCACCGCCAGGAGTAATTCCTGAGTGAATAGCCAGGAGAAACCCCTGAGCATCGCCAGGTGTGACCCAAAAAAAGCAAAAAAAAAAAGAGACACATCTTCAGATTGGCCAATATTAAATATTCTGGATCACTTGATCACTTGACATCCCGTTATTCATCGATTTGCTTGAGCAGGTGCCAGTAATGTTTCCATTTGACCCTATCACGTGCCAGTGTAGCCCAATGGCATCTGCTTGCTTCAAGAATATGAAGAGCCTCAAAAAAAGCCTCAGGGCCTTTTATTTTTCTTTTTTGGGTCACACTTGGCAATGTTCAGGGGTTACTCCTGGCTCTGCACTTGGGAATTACTCCTGGCAGTGCTCAGGGGACCATCTGGGATACCGGGGATCGAACCCAGGTCAGACACTTGCAAGGCAAAAGCCCTACCCGCTGGACTATCACTCTGGCCCCTCGTTCAGGGTCTTTACGAAGAAGTCTGACTATCTTGTAGGTGGGAGGCTGTGTGAACTTTTGATGTCCTGTGGGATCCAGTTGGTAACGACTCTAGTCCAGCGGTTGTCTCCAAATCACATTACATGTCCAGTCCATCTGATTTTCAATGCCTTGGCAAATGAGACAGCGTCCATGACTCCGGATCTTCTACAGAGGTTGGAACTCTGGATTCCTTCTCTCACTTGAATGAGGCGTGATGTTCCAAGAATAACTCTTTCGATTCCTCTTTGGAGACCCAAATAGCATTCTCATCCTGCTTTTGTAGGGCCCAGGTCTCAAACTTAAATATTACATATTACTTATTGCATACAAATATTAAATATTACACAAACTTAAAACATTTTCTACCAGTTTTGCTTATCAATTAATTCATGCTACCTCTACATTATAAAAATCTTTTTAAACCAGAACATGGCTTAAAAGGCTGCAGCACTTTGGTTGTGAAAGAATGAGGTTCAATCGCTGGCGTCCTGTAGTCTCCTGAGCAACACCACCAGAACTGCTATAGTTCTGAGCACCATTCCCTCCTCCAAAACTTATGATATCTCATATTCAATATCTAATACAAACATAACTATAAAATTAATTAAGTTAGATAGATATAAAATGAAAGTTTGTTATGTTAAATTTAATGACAAATATGAATAGAGCATTCACAAGTAGCACATATTGAAGCATTACTTGATAAACATAATTTAAGTTGTTCAACCTCTATATTCTTTGTGGGGACATGCATGCAAGCTGTCTCAGGGGTGCCAAAGGGCCTCTCCGGGAGCTACTGAACTCATTTAGTGGGCAGATAGAGCTCTGCAAGCAAGGCAGTGCAGGGCATTGAATTTAGGGCACTCAAAAAGCTAGACATGTGCTCTAGCCATTTGAGCTATCTTTTCCAAACTACTTCTATCTTTTTAATTTTTTTTTTACAGGGAAGCAACAAGCACTTGAGTCTGTTAGTAAACATTTCTTTTTCTGCCATTTAAAATGTATATGAATTTTGAAAACTTGAATTTTCCAAAAGATAAACTTTCATAGTTCTATAGTCATTTATGTGCTCATCTGTTATCAAACAGCATTATTAATTTAACCTTGTTTTAAGGACAATGTTCCACAGCAAAATATTTGATAGTAATTCAGCAAATCCTAGTCATTCCCAATCATTTTGAGCTGGTAACAATCAAACTCTCCCAAGTCTTCAATCTTTGTTACTATTTCCTTCTGCTTTTTTTTTCCATGATAGATGTAGGAGCAGGGCTTAGTTCAGGATATTCATATGATGCCACAATGACTAGTGTGCTTATCTCAAGTTGGTCACAAGAGCATAATCATTGAAAATTGTCCCCAGTGACTGCTCCCACAAGGCATCCTGCTAGGTCAGCACTCCTGTGGGTACATTCAGTCCTTTGGGGAAAAGAAAGGGTGTAGATAACAGGTGTCATTTGCATGGAGCCACAATGGTTTCTTGAAACAGAAGAAAATTCTCTTAACTACTCACCCAACAGAAAGTAGAGAATTGTTTACCAGATTGTCTTGGATGTAACAGAGAACCTGGCTTTGAATCAGGAGAACCAATGCAGAAACTACAAATGTACTTTAAGAACATTTCTTAAAGACTGTCCAGTTGAATAATTCTTAGTTGGCATACAGTGCTCAAAAAGCACCAGCAATGCCAACAAGAGGAGGGTGCCAGATGAGAGACCACGGTTGACTGGCACTTCTCTCAAATGCCTCTGATGAACTTGAAGCAACTTTGAACTGAAAAGTAGCTGTATTGCAGTTAGGTTTAAGGGATTGTTTTCATCAAATCAATGATTTTACTGTATACCCGTTGAGCGGCATCCAGTCCCCAGATAAAATCAAAATGGTTCCAGTCTGGCAAAAGATCGAGTAGCGGAGATCCTTGATTTGAGGAAGGATTCTAGCCACGTCGTGGATGGTTACCAGAACATCATGTCCTCCAGCCCAAATAGCAGTGGGCACTTTCATGGCTGTCAAGTCATACAATGGGGATGACTCTGCAAAAGAAAAAGAAAGGCACTTATGAAAGGAAGGTCTTCAGAATCTAGCTGAATGCAAATAAGAAGGCTGATATACAAGAAGAATTATTATGGTTTATAAACTATAGTTTGATTAGGTCTGAGGGATCTAGGGAGAAAGCATACATTGATCCTTTTTCTCAAGGAGTTTGCAAAAAATAAAGTAAGACAGCAAGTACTTATACAAAATATAAAATATAATATGAATAGTAAATTTGTAGACAAGATACAATATTTGTATACTATGTTGTAAAGCTTTAAAATACAAAGACAAAGAAGAAATTATTTTCAACTGTAATGAATAGATTAAAATTAGTGCTATGAAATTTCTATCAGTAAATAATTCTCACACAAATTATTTCTCTCTTTTTTTTTTCTTTTTCGAATCACACCCAGCAACAATGCTCAGGGATTATTCCTGGCTCTACACTCAGGAATTACTCCTGGCACTGAGTGGGGACCACAAGGGATAGTGGAGATTGAACCCGTGTCAACAGAATGAAAGGCAAATGCCCTACCCACTGGACTATCGCTCTGGCCCAATTATTTCTTATAATTTCCCTAAACCACCCTCCAGGTTCATGCCTAGTGGCTCACCTGATTGTAATGGCGTATGTTCTCCGCTCTGCTCCCCCAGTCATAAGCTCTGAATTCATCAGATCGATAAAGCTGAAATAAATGTTTTTAGAAAAGAATATTCAGAGTGAGAATCCTGACTGTTAAAAAGCAAATCTTAGACAAATCCAGGGGAAAAGTAAAGGTTTCTGCATACCAAAAAGGATGTGAATACACAATGATCAAAGAGGGACATACTGATTTCCCTTGGTTGCAAGAAAAACTATGGAAAGCGGAGTCTGAGAGGGGAAGTCAAATTTCAGTGTTTTTTCTCTAGGGAAGGTTCAGTTCTCCTGAGACTGTCTCCTAATTTACTATTACTTTAGTTCATAGCCTCTTTTACAAGCCATCATTTTAATTTGGGGAGTTATTTATGTCACTGGCACAGTCTGCACCTTACTTTGTTTTGTCTCTTAAAACCCAGGGAAATCAGAGTATACAGATGACGGCAAGGATACAACTAGAGGTACCTATTAAGTTTCTTAGATCATTTTTATTAATTCTGTTCTTTTATATAAGGCACAAACACTGATTGGATTAGTTCCCCAAGACAAATATAGCACCTGTTTTAGATGCAGGATGTTCTGTACCGATGAGCCAGTGGGAGCACGTGACAAATACACATCCATTCGGCTCTGAAAGGAAGTGCAATGCATATTACAGCATTAGGCATACTATAAAATAAACTATGCCTCTCAGGGGTCCAGAGACTCTCAGACATGGGGCAGAGCTGCTCCTTGCTCTCCCTGTGCCCAGGCACTCGGGAGGCATGGCAGGTTCTAGCCCTGGCCCACCACCCCAGCAGAGCCTCACAACAAGCCAGAGTAACCCCCCTCCAATCCACGGGACCACCATTTTCCACATTTGGACTTCCCTCTCGTCAGAACTCCACCCAGCAGACCAGCCCATCACAACCTGGCTCGCGCTGCCGCTTGCAGCCGCGTGGTTCATCAATAATGCTTTATTTGGAGGTAACTGCAATTGTATGCCTCCCACACGGCAAGCCTAGCAAGCTGCTCGTGTTGTATTTGATATGCCAAATACCAGTAACAATTATATTAGGTCATTCCCATGACCTAATATAATGGTTTGAGGCTCTTTATGTTCCTGTGGCAAGCCGATGCCCTTGGCTTTACTGGCATGAGACAGGACATATGGAGATATTACTGGTGCCCGCTCTAGCAAATAGATGATATATGGGAAGATTGTGATTGTGATCTTGATGCCTCTCAGAAGCAGAGAAAATTTATGATAAAAATTAGTAAACAGTACTGGGATTTTAAATTTGGTGGAGTAGGGGGAGGGAGAGACAGTATAGTGAATAGGGCCTTTGCCTCGTAAATTGTGGATCTGGGCTCAATGCCTGGCACCCCACGTAGTCCCCAAGTACTGTGAGGAGTGTCCCTGAGGACAGAACTAGAGTAAGTTCTAAGTACTACCAGATGTGTTCCCAAAGCAAGAATTTATTTTTAAAATAATGAGCAGAATCATTTAGATAAATAGAAATTCATTTAAGAGCCATAAAGAAATCATGAACTGACTGGTGTTATGAGTTGTTTGCAAGCAAACCTTCACTAATTTTGAAGTTATGGGATAATTAGTTTATTTTGAAATAGAATAAGTGACAACAGGCATTATGAAGAAAAGAAACTAATAAAGATGTTACGTGCAAGATTGTGTGTGTGTGTGTGTGTGTGCATGGATACAGACAGGATTAGATAGGATCTGTCACAGATAGGGTCAGAAAACCTGGATCTCAGGTCTTTATTTTGTTACTTATAAATTTTGTGACTTCCGAAAAGTTATTTAGGGGCTCTGAGTTATTTTTTTTGGTATTACTTATTAAATAAGCATATTAAAAAGTTTGAATCTTTTGTATCCCTATCACTATCACTATCCTCCCATTGATCATCTATCTGCTAGAGCAGGCACCAGTAATATCTCCACATGTCCTGTCTCATGCTAGTAGAGGCCCAAGGGCATCTATTCGCTCCAGGAACATAAAGAGCCTCAAACCATTATATTAGGTCATGGGAATGAACTAATATAATTTTTACTGGTATTTGGCATATCAAATAAAACAGGGCAGCTTGCCAGGCTTGCCATGCAGGTGGCATACCCTTGTAGTCACCAGAAAATATAGCATTTATAGATGAACCGCGCAGCCAAAGCGGCGGTTGAGACAGGCTGTGATAGGCTGTTGCTGGGTGGAGTTCTGATGAGAGGGAAGTCTGGATGTGGAAAATGGCGGCCCGATGGATTTGGGGGGGTCATCTGGCTTGCTGTGCAGCTCTGTTGGGGTGGCGGTCCAGGGCTAGAACCCGCCATCCCTCCCGGGCGCCTCTTGAGTGGCTGGGCACAGAGAGAGAAAGTAGCAGCTCTGCCCCATGTCTGTAAGTCTCTGGATCAGCATACCTGGGCAGATTGAAAAAAAAAGTCCCCAGGCTGCCTGAGCATTGCTTGTGAATCTCCCCTGCTCCTCCACCCCACCAAAACAAAACAAAATGAAACAAAACATAAACAGAAGAAATGTGACATCAAAAATAAAAAAGAAAACACGAATAAGAACCAGAGAGATAGTACAGTAGATAGGGTATTTGCCTTGCAAAAAGCCAATGTGGATTAATTCCCAGCACCACACAGGGTCCCCCAAGCCCTACCGGAAGTATGCCTGAGCACCACTAGGTATGGTCCAAAACCAAATTAAATTAAATATTTTAAAAAGAAAAAAGGAAAAGAGAAAATAAGGCAAATGAATGACATGTAAGTAGTTAAGTCTATTAAAAATTATACCGTGAACTTTCTGGACTCACAAAGAAAAAACAAAATATTACAAAATAGAAACTAAAAATGTAATTTCTATATGTAATTGAACCTCAAAATTTGTAAACATGATATAGAATTTAGAGAGATAAAAGTAATCATAGTTTTGCCTTATAGTATACTGAAACTTATTAAGAGACTTATACACAATCCTTACTTTTGAAAAAGAAACCTTTAAATAATATTCCTAACTAGTTTTCTGTTTGGTTTGTGGCCATATCCTATGGTGTTGGGGGACTATTCCTGCATGGGGGATAACTCCCAGTACTGTTTGGCGGAATCAAGCTGTGAAGTAGATTAAATCTGGGTCTCCTGCTTGGGCTCAGGTAGTTGAATTATCTCTCTGGCCCAGCCCCCATGATTTTCATTTGAAAGCCTCTTAAAGAACAGCAGTGGAGTTGGGTAGTGAAGAAAAGTTATTTTAGAACTGGCACTAATGTATTCTTTGACTGCATTTGGAATACAGCTGAGTGTACTCAGTCACATCAATATGTAAATGTGAATAATCCTTTCTTTTCCTCTTCCCCTTCCTCCAAATCTCAGTGGGAAGAAACAAGGAGTTCATAAAGGTAAATTGCAGCTTCTTCATATGAAAAAGGTCCAATATCTATTTCATTTTATGCAGGTTAAGTATTAATGCCACTTTTTGAGGCCAAAATTACCTAGCAAATTAAGAAAACAAAATAAGTACATCACTTGCATACCCTTCTCTTTGTTGGAATCTTAGTTTTTAATAAACTGTAGTAATTGTAGATTCAGTTAACCATCATGAGTGTTGATTGTGAGCACACAAAGTCACCCATAGTGGAACATTTCCAATCAGAAATGGAAAGATGCAGTTTCCTGTTCCTTTCCCCAGTTCTCACATCTCCTAGATGTAGCAAATCTTCACCCCTAAACATGTCACATGCTATATAGTTGATACATAAAAATGAATCACAAAAGAGCTAGAATTTCTTTAAGTATGAAATGGTCTCATAGTTGTTGTACATACCATATTTATATTTTTTTGCATTGGATCCAGCCCATAATGACATAAATTCACTACATATTACCCAGAGTATCTTATTGTTGCATATTTTAATAACAGCTGACTTTGTTGCCTCATCTTCTAAAAAGAAGCCTTTGGTACCAAACATTCTCTGTAAATATGAAAAATAATGATGTTTTCAAAACAAATTTTATGTCATGACATTCTCTTCATAATAAGAATCAAGATATAGGATGGTGGGATTTTCATTTTTATTTGTTGTTTTTGTTAAGGATTCTAAGTCATTCAGGATAGTAATTATGTATAAATATATTCCCACCCAGAAAAAAAATCCACAACTTATGTGGAGATTACTATAAGAATTCCAAATTCACTATCCTGTACTCTATCATATCAGTGAGATACAGTATTTCTTATTTCTCACTAATTGGCAAGGGGTGGAATCATTACTCTTATGACCAAACATTGTCTTGGATAAGGAAGACAATAGCGTGTCCTTATCATGCATTGCACACATCAGTTGTCTAATCATGTCCAGAGTCACTCTTATACTGCACAGTAGAGAACGCAGTGTTGAAGGGAAGGTAACAATAGGTGGGAAATCATGGATGATGTCATGGAAGGTAGCATAATTCAAATTTCTGAGACATGGGAAAGTGAGTTTGGGTAGGAGATCTTACTGGGAGGCCCTGAGATTCTGAGTCAACACAAATTTAGGATTTCCTTTCAGATTAGGCATTTAGATTCTGTGAAATGTGGGAAGGATCAGAATAAGATTAAGCATGGCAGGAACTTTGACAAGGATATAAATCTGAGATAAATCAGAGGCAAGATTTGTCTCTCATGCATCAATGTAGGGAAAAGCAATATATAAGCAAAACTAAGTGTTTAGAGATTGAGATCTCTGTTTCCAAATTTAGCAAGTCAATTTGATAGTATCAAATTATAAAACATGACTGAACTGCACTGACAAGAAAACACTGTGATGCAAAACTATTGATCACACACAAAGAGTTTACAGAAAACAATAGGATGAAACCATTACTAAATCAGTCATTGTGTGCTAAGGAAGTAGGAAACAGCTTCTTTCTTGTGCCAGATCACAGGTATTTCTTCCACTCCACAACAAATCAGGGCCTCACTTTCTACATGACTATTCTCAACTCCAAATTGTGGCAGGTATTTAGATTCCTCTTGACTTTATTTGGCTAAAATTTATTTTACAGTCCATGGAAAATTTTAAAGATGACTCTCGTAAATATTGTGTTCAGTGTGGCAATGACTTTTTAGGAGGAAAAAAAGAATCAACCCATCAAACAAAACACCTTTTAAAATTTCCTAAATCAGGGGCTGGAGCGATAGCCCAGCGGGTAGGGCGTTGCCTTGCACGCGGCCGGCTCATGCCGGCCTGGGTTCGATCCCCGGCATCCCATATGGTCCCCGAGCGCCGCCAGGAGTGATTCCTGAGTGCAGAGCCAGGAGAAACCCCTGAGCATTGCCGGGTGTGACCCAAAAAAGCAAAAAAAAAAAAATAAAATAAAATAAAATAAAATTTCCTGAATCAATCTTTCTCAATATAGTCAAAACCATCTACCAAAAGCTCACAACAAGCATCATCCTTAATGGGGGAAAACTGAAAGCTTTCCCCTAAGTTTGGGGACAAGACAGGGTTGCCCACTCTCACCACTTCAATTCAATATAGTGCTGGAAGTACTTGCCATAGCAATCAGAGAAGAAAAGGACATTAAGGGCATCAAGATAGGCAAGGAGGAAGTCAAGCTATCACTATTTGAAGATGACATGATATTATACCTAGAGAACCCTAAACTCTCAAACAAAAAGCTCCTACAAATAATAGATAACTATAGTAAAGTGGCAGAGTATAAAATCAATTCCCAAAAAACTTTTCTATATTCAAAAATGAAAGAGATATTAAGGAAACGATCCCATTCACAATTGTGCTGCAGAAAATTAAATATCTAGGGATCAGCTTAACCAAGTGTGTAAAGGTCCTGTACAAAGAAAACTACAACTCTGCTTCAAGAAATAAAAGAGGACACGAAAAAATGGAAACATATTTCCTGCTCATGGATGGGGAGAATTAACATTGTCAAAATGATAATACTCCCTAGAGCTTTGTACAGATTCAATGCGATCCCTATAAGGATACCCATGAGATTCTTCAAAGAAATTGACAAAACACTCCTGAAATTTGTATGGAATAATAAACCCCCAAGAATAGCTAAACCAATCCTTGGGAAAAAGAAGATGGGAGGTATCACCTTTCCCAACTTCAAACTATACTACAAAGCAGTCTTAATTAAAACAGCATGGTATTGGAGCAAAAACAGACCTGTGGAATAGAGATGAGTATCCTGACACCAGCCTCAAATACATGACCATTTAATCTTTGGTAAAGGAGCAAAAGTACCAAATGGAGCAAGGAAAACCTCTTCAACAAGTAGTGCTGGGCAACCAGACAGCTACGTGTAAAAAATTAATTTGGACTTCTGTCTAACTCCATGCATAAAATCAGATTAAATATATTAAAGATCTCAATATTAGACCTGAATCCAGAAGGTACATGGAAGAAAATATAGGAAAAACCCTTCACAACATTGAAACTAAACACATCTTCAAAGATGAAAAACCACTTACAAAGCAACTGGAAGCAAAGATAAACATATGGGACTACATGAAACTAAAAAGCTTCTTCACTTCAAAAAAAAACAGCTACCAAGATACAAAGACAGTCCACAGAATGGGAAATAATATTCACCCAATACCCATACGATAAGGGGTTACTATTCAGGATATATCAGGCACTGGTAGAACTTTACAAGAAAAAAACACCAACCCCATCAAAAAATGGGTAGTAGAAATGAACAGAAACTACAACAAGGAAGAAATTCAAATGACCAAAAAGGCATGTAAAAAAATGTTCATCATCACTAATCATCAGAGATATGCAAATCAAAACAACAATGAAATATCATCTCACACCACAGAGACAGGCACATATCCAAAAGGGCAAGGACAATAAATGCCAGCGTGGATGCAGGGAGAAAGGGACTCTCATCCATTGTTGATGGGAGTGTTGACTGGTACAGCCTTTTGGGCAAACAATATGGACATTTCTCCAAAGACTAGAAATTGAACTCCCGTTTGACCCAGCCATACCACTCCTGAGAATATACCCTGGGAAGCCCAAAACAGACAGCAGCAACACCATCTGCACTTTCATTTTCATAGCAGCACTATTCACAATAGCCAGAATCTGGAAACAACCAGAGTGCCTGAGAACTGATGACTGGACAAGAAACTTTAGTACATCTACACAATGGAATTCTTTTCAGCTGTTAGGAAAAATGAAGTAATGAAATTTACCTATAAATGAATGAACATGGAAAGGATCATGTTGCGTGAAATTAGTCAAAAGGAAAAGGACAGTTATAGAATGATTGCATTTATTTGCATGGCATATATATACATATATATATATATATATATATATATATGTATATAATGATACCAATATCCAGCGTCAGGCAAAACATGAATCAGGAGGTCTTGTCAACAGGTGAATCTACCACAAACCTGTGGGAGTCAGAGTTAGGTAAGACAAAGAAGGGAACAGTGTGCTAATAAGCATGAAAATGATAATACCAGCCTAGAACTGAACAACTGAGCATTGAATATAGGCAAAAAAATACACATCATAGCCTCTAAATGATAACCTCTAAATTGCAATGATTACCTCTAAATTGCAATGATAACCTCTACATCGCAATCCACAATGTGTAAGAGAAGGAAGAGAGAGAGAGAAAAAAAAGATAAAAAACCTAGCATAGAGGCAGGCTAAGGGTAGGGGGAGGTTCAGGGACATTAGTGGTAGGAAATGGGCACTGGTGGAGTGATTGGTGCTGGAACACTGTATGACCAAAACCCAAACATGAACATCTCTGTAATTGTATACCTCACGGTTGTATAATAAAATATTAAAGAATAATAAAATACAATTTCCTAAATCTATATTAGCCTTTAAATTTGTTTTCTAATATTGAAAAATAGTAAATATTTGATGGAGAGATAATACAGCAGGTAGGACTCTTTCCAATTATGTGGCCAACCTGTTTTTCCCCTGTACCCTGATTTTAATCCCATTGCCTGCTAGGAGTGATCCCTGAGCACATATTCAGGAATAAACACTGAGCATCATTGGTGTGGCAACCCCAAATGCAATGAAATCAGTAAACAAATAAATATTTGGTTGTATAACTGAGCTTTAAGATATGGGCTTTGTAATCTTAGCTTTAGCTTCTACTTTGAATGATGCAAATTATTTTGACTAATCCAACATTAAAATCAGGGAATTCAGGATGCTTTGGTCACTGAGAAGTAATTGATCACTAGGGCACAAACAGAGCCAAACACTTTTAAATGGACCCCATGCAGACATAGCACTCAGCTCAGTGAGCAATTTTGGCATATCCTCAATTCTGTTCATGACAGAGTATGAACCTGTGTATGGGAATTTCATCCTTTCTGATACAGGCATAATCACACACACACACACACACACACACACACACAAATGATCATAGAGTCTATCTTCTATAGATTCCAACTTAGTTTTCCATTTTAATTCATAACTGGATTAAGCATAATTAGCTATCTATGATCTAGTCTAAGAGCTTCAGATTCACCTTGGTTAATGGAAGTGCCTACCTTGATCGTGGAATTCGGGAGTAGAAAAAAAACTGGTAAAAATGCCTGTGGGATATTTAAGTGAGGCCACAGGACCCAAGGCAAAATTCATTTTGATTCTCTGCGCCAGTTCAGGCAGAGTCGAAAAGGCTACAAATCCTGCGAGATCAAGAGAGAATACAATCTTGAATAATTAGAAATACTTAGGCAGCGTTTTTATTAACAGAAGAGGAACTCTGTTTCTTTTATCCTTTTGTGATGTTCTTGGGATGGAGTGGAAACTTCTGAGTTACGATGCAAAGACAACTCCGTACAGTTTTCTCCCCAAGTCTCCTTTTCCTCTTTGAATAATTTAACTTAGTTGAGGAAAGTAGGGGATAAGCTCACTTCTAGTATGGGTTAAGTAATGCCAATATTGTCAGTTTAGCTGCCAATTACAAAATGACAGAATCAGCTACAGTTTCTAGAAGTAAATACAGTTTGAAGGAAGCAAACCAATCTGTTTTTATATATCACCTTTCAGTTATTTCAGATCTCTCCCATTCTGAAAACAGATTTTATTTATTATTATTATAATTATTATTATTTTAATTTGTTTTTTCTTTGGCCTCATCTTTTATTACTCAGGAGCTACTTCTTGCTCCATACTCCAGGAGCATATATAGTGGCAAGGTCCACTGCACGTAAGACAAGGGCCTTCACCGCTACACTACCACCCTGGCCCTAAAATGAGGTTTTATAGCTCCCAGTACTTACAAGAAGCTTATCAAACCTTCAGATTGGCCCTGCCTCCAAGAAGGAAGAGGTTCCCTCTTTCTGTGTGTCCCAATAAGGACTGGGTGGCTCCATTTGCTCTGATGTTTCAATGTTAGCCTGGTACCCATGCTTAGCCTGTAAGGAGGGCAGAGTTCAGCACTATGCAGGCAAAGGCAGCATGAAATATCTGTTCAGACTGTTTTTCTTAGGAGCCTTCCTGAGCCCTTTCACTCTGTGTATGTAGCCAGCCCGCAGTAGAAACTTTTATTTTGCCAAAATTCTTACGGAAATATTTAAAAATATCTGGGACAGCTAAAAAATACAGATTTTGTATCAATTGATTGAGCAAGTGATATAAAGACTGAGAGAAGCCTAATAGTTACCCCAGGACACTGGACATCTGTGGAGGTATTTGATTGTGCAGGAGGAGGAACCCGCTGCCTCTTGGTCAGCCTGGTCTGCCAAAATGTTTTGTCATGCAAGACCAACTGCTCTGCCCAAAGTGCAAAGAACGCTTACTGAGAACTTCATGGCCTGAATGCAATGTAGAACGCTGATGACCAAATGTCCTGCTTTCTTCGAGGATCAGACACAAGAGCACAGATATAACTCTTACCCTCTTTCTGTACCCCACTGAAAACATTTATTTTCCATAGTTTCTTAATTCTGTTGGTGGAATAAAACCGACCTGGTTTTAATTTGTGGTCTCTTTTGTGCTAGGAGACTTTTGTGCTAAGAATTCTTTCAATTTCTTTGAATTTCCTTTTTTCTTCTATGAGATAGAAATAACAACAACGATATTATTCTGAAGCTTGAAGAGGGTGATTGGGGGAGAGTCCCTGAATATAGAGCCCTAAACAGAGTAAATGCTTAGTTTAGGTATGATCAATGTCTTCACTGTCTTCCCCGTTCATCATCGATTTGCTCGAGCGGGCCCCAGTAACATCTCCATATGTCCTGTCTCATGCTACTAGAGCCCAAGGCATCTGCTTGCTCCAGGAACATAAAGAGCCTCAATCCATTCGGAATGAGGCCTATAATTGTTACTGGTATTTGGCATATATATCAAATACAACACGGGTTGCTTGCCAGGCTCTGCCGTGCAGGTAGCATACTCTTGTAGGCATCTCTAAGTCCAGCATTTATTGATGAATAAATCAGCAAGCCGGGCGCTGATAGGCTGGTCTGCTGGGTGGAGTTCTGACGAGAGAGATGTCCGGATGTGGAAAATGGAGGCCCTCATGGAGTGGGGGTCGTCTGGCTTGTTGCGAGGCTCTGCTGGGATGGTGGGCCAGGGCTAGAACCCACCATCCCTCCCGGGCGCCTTGTGAGCAGCTGGTCACAGGGAGAGTCAGTAGCAGCTCTCCCTGTGGTATGATACTATAGTTATTTGCCTGTTAGAAGCAGCCTTTGTGTGTGGTGTGGTGTGGTGTGGTGTGGTGTGGTGTGGTGTGGTGTGGTGTGGTGTGGTGTGGTATGGTGTGGTGTGGTGTGGTGTGGTGTGGTGTGGTGTGGTGTGGTGTGGAGTGTTGTGGTGTGGAGTGGTGTGGAGTGGTGTGGTGTGGGCAGCTCTTTTGATACTCCTAAAGTTTATACTCTATGTTACTCACTGTCTGTTTTAAGATTGTAAACTTCCGACCAACATAAGGCTCCAATAAATATATGCTTCCAGTTGATAATGTTGATGATGAGACAATTGTAGGAATACCGTATTTATTATAGTTTTATTCAAACTAAAGCATTGCACTTTCACCTAGCCTTTCCGTGCAAAATTGAAAATTTTGGAGAAAGATCACAAATTTGCATTTATAACACTATGGGTCTCTTTATTTGGAACTACTATTGATTTTTTTTCAAAGAGTTAGGAAATTATTAAGAAAGCAATTTTCCCAAAATCAGGGTCATGGAATTAGAAGTAACCTCCCAAATAATGAAAACATTTTGTTGATATTTTATTAATAGTAAATCTCATGCCAATTAATTAGCCTACTTGAAGTATTTCAGTAAACATCTGTGTTCTCATTCACTAAAAAGTATGATCTACCTTTTCAATTTGCCAAAGGGAAGTATAAGCTCCTCCATTTTATTTTTCAAAATTTCACGTGTAATGTGAGAAATGTTTACTGTAGAATCTTTATCAGCTTTTCAGGAATTTTATTATGGCATTTGCTTTTACTTTTATAAGACACAGGAGAGCTTAAAACTTACTCTTTGCAAATACTTTGGACTTAGGATATCTGCTATTCGAAAAAATCACATCACTGTTAAAAATGTGCTGTTATAAGTAGTAACAAAGAAAAGATTTGCCTACATACATTATTTGGAATTCAGTTCATACCTACTCAGTGCACTAGGATTATGTGCTCAGCACACAACACAGAATTATGAATGTTATTATTTCTTTATTTTTTATTTATTTTTGCTTTTTGGGTCACACCCAGCGACGCTCAGGGGTTACTCCTGGCTTTTTGCTCAGGAATTACTCCTGGTGGTACTCGAGGGACCATATGGGATGCCAGGGATCGAACCCAGGTTGGCCGTGTGCAAGGCAAACCCGCTATCCGCTGTGATATCGCTCCGGCCCATGAATGTTATTATTAATGGCAATTTGTCAGTTTTAATTTAAAGGGGAAATCTTGTAAGACCCTAACCCTTGCAAAACTTTGACCCTTATAAACATACCTATTGTAGTGCCAAGTGAATGTCCAACGAAATACAACTTCTCCTGACCAGTTTTATTTACAATGAAGTTTATTATTCCTGGGAGATCATACTTGGCCATTTCATCAAAACTGCAAATTAAGAAAGGAGTTATAAATACTTGCAGCTCAGTTTAAATTCAGAACACATTTTTTATGTGAAGAATTTTGTGTTTCTCCAAGAATTGTGTTGTGTGTAGAGCATTTAAAAAACTCTAATCAAATATGGGCTATTTAACTTTTGCTTGCTGCACTAATTCTTTTATTCTTTCTTTTGTCTTCAAATAACAGGAATAATTTCCAGATACTTGGATACTACATTTATTCGTTCCATTCTTCTTTTTTTTTTTTTTTTTGCCTTTTTGGGTCACACTGGCAATGCTCAGGGGCTACTCCTGGCTCTGCACTCAGGAATTACTCCTGGCGGTGCTCGGGGGACCATATGGGATGCCAGGGATCGAACCCAGGCCGGCAGAGGCCGGCCCGTGCAAGGCAAACGCCCTACCCGCTGGGCTAGCGCCTCCGGCCCCCATTCTTCTTTTTCAATATTCTTGTTTTTTTACCTTTTCTTCTCTTATCAGTTTTGTCTGTTCTATTTCAGGCTCCCTTTTATTTTTATTTATTTATTTATTTATTTATTTATTTATTTATTTATTTATTTATTTGCTTTTTTTGGGTCACACCCGGCAATGCTCAGGGGTTTCTCCTGGCTCTGCACTCAGGAATTACTCCTTGCGGTGCTCGGAGGACCATATGGGATGCCGGGGATGGAAACCAAACTGGCAGAGGCCGGCTGCATGCAAGGCAAACACCCTACCTGCTGGGCTATTGCTCCGCCCCGAGGCTCCCTTTTAAATATCCCCAGAGATCTAAAAATGTTTGATCACTTGATCACTTGACATCCCGTTATTCATTGATTTGCTCGAGAGGGTGCCAGTAACATTTCCATTTGACCCTATCACGTGCCAGTGTAGCCCAATGGCATATGGTTGCTTCAGGAATACAAAGAGCCTAAACATTAAAAAATCCTAAACATTTTTAATGTTTAGGATTATTTAATAGTCAACTTTGGAAATAGACTGGGTCAAAAACATTTTATCCTACTTCTTACCTGCTGGGTTATTTATTTATATGGTACTGGGATTGGAACCAAGAGTCTCACATGCCAGAAATGTGCTCTACCACTGAGATTACCCAGGGTTCTAATTACCCAGGGTTCAAATACATCTTTGAACCCTGGGTAATTTTTTGTAAGTTACTAAAATGCATTGAGTTCCAGTTTCTTCATATTTAAAAAAAAAATTCATGATTAAGTGACTATCTAGTAGGGCTGCTAGGGGCTGAAAATATAAAAGTAATTCCACTGATTGCCAGTAGACATTCAATGTGATGTTTTTATATTTAATATTTCTGTCTATAGGAGATATATTCAATAGATAGTAGAATCTGCCAGGACTGTTTTATCTAGAAGTGCAGTATTCTATTTTAATATAGAAGAGCAAAAAGGTCCCCTTGTAACATTTAGTTAGGTCAGGAATTCTATAAACCAAAAGGAATATGTTAGGACATCTATACCCCTGAGTAAGATATTTATTATAGTGATGCTTTATGTAAAATAAGTTCCAGCTTTCTTCCCATGGACTAATGGGACACAATATTTCCTGATATTCGTCCCTACTCAAAGGCATGACTCTAAAAAATTCTTTTGTTCTTCCTTTCCTCTGAGTTTGTCAGTGTGTATTCAGTATTTCATTAATATAGTATAAATGCAAACACTCATCTAGTCATAGCCTTGCAAACTAAAAAAGATGCTCTGTTCTACAAAAAGAAAATCCATTGTAGGCTTCAGTCTGTCTTCCAGTGATGTAACAAATAAGACTTTCACGAAAAGAAAAAGTATGTTAAAGGACTCTTCTTTGTTGACCATTACAAGTATTTTAAGATTCATAATGGACTTTTCCGTAAGTGATATTCTAGCACAGTTTTTGTACAAAAAGGATAACATAGCATTATCAGTGTAAAATTGATTGACTTTCTAATAGAAAAGACATTTAATAGAATCAGTAGAATATATGTAAGATTTGTGAGGGCAGAAAATTTGCTCAATCATGAATCTTGGGTCAGACTGGCACATATAGTAAACATTCAGTGATCATTGGTTCAACTGGAACATGGATTGGTCATAGAAATTTTCCAAGCTTTCCCTTGGAACATAATAATAATAATATATACTAATAGGTACAATTGGGTCCTAAAATATGTTACTATGAGTAGTATTATTTGCTGATGGGATAATTAGAGAAAAATCAACTCTTTTTTGATACTGTTTTACTGAGAAATAGTGGAAACAAGGAACTATATGTCTTCAAGTATCATAAATTGTTATTACTAATATTCACATGCTTATTTATTAATTGTCTCAAGTATTTTTCATGTTTTTTTCTAAAGATTTCATGGTTTTTTACCTAAAGGCCCAGAACTCCTCTTCAGTCACAGAGAGTGTTTTGTGTCTTCTTGACCAAGTGTTCCCCCGACTGTTTCCCCATCCATACATCATAACCTGCATCTGCTAGAAGGAATCCAAGGCTACCATTGGCATAATTTTCCAGCCAGGAAGCACTGTCTGTAAATAAGGCATGCTGCATGTACACAACTGGCCGGGGGCCTAGAGGGGAAAAAGAAGAGAGAGAGAAATGGCGAGGGAGAAGGAGGTTTGAAGGGAGAAGGAAAATAAAGTGAGATTAATTACTTATGATAAATGGATTATCTTAGGATCTCAAGAACATGATGTAAAAATATACTTCTAAATTGGGAAAAAAAGTAAAAATAATCAAAGCATCATTAACTTTGGCCCTTGTCATTAGTACAGAGAATATGATCCATAATTTTTTCTTGAACACATACCTAGTAACTTGAGCTGTGCTGATACATATCCATGGGGTTGTTAAAAATAGTAACTATTAAGTATTATTTGGGAATACTTATTTTTGTAGATATATTTTACAAACCCAAAGATAATTAAGTAATTTCTATCCCAAGTGGTCACAAAGCTTAGGGACAGATTTCTAATCCAGTTTTATGTCTTGTTAGAGCATGTGGTTATAATTACTTTTCCCTGTATGTTACCTTTTCCTATATCCTGGGTATGACAATAAAATATGTGAAAGTTATCATGTAAACTGGGGTCCTCTACCTCTCACAGGGAGTAAGAGATGGGCAAGGATTAACTAGTTCTTAAGCTCATAGTCACACTCCAGTCTCTACCCACAGATCATCTAAAAATCATAACAGCATCCTTTGCTAATTCTTACATTCCCATGCTAAGAGTGTTTGCAAGGAGATGAAAAAGAGACAGAATAGGGGCCCGAGTGATAGTCCAGCGGGTAGGGTGTTTGGCTTGCACACTGCTGACCCGGGTTCTATCCTCAGCATCCCATATGGTCTCCCGAGCACCACCAGGAGTAATTCCTGAGCTCAGAGCTAGGAGTAACCCCTGAGCATCGCTGGGTGTGACCCAAAAAGAAAAAAAAATAGAGACAGAATAGAGTTTTCAGAAAATTAGTCATAATTTAATGATTCAGAGCACAGGCTCTGGGTTGAGGACACTGGGTTGGTTTCTGTTTCTGTGGCTTGTAATTTGTGTGACTTACACATCCTCTTTTACCTCAGATTCATTTTCTGTCAAGCAACTATTAGCAGCTACAACCTCACCAGAACACTGAGAGATTTAGCGAGTAAAATCCATGTAAAACATCTAGAACAATGATAAAAATGGCTTTTAATTCCCAAAGCTAAAATTTTCTTGTATAAGTTTTTCCTTTTTTTTTTGGCCCTTTGTTCCATGCCCAATGTTGCCAAATTTGGCAACACCAAAAGCAATCTAAAAACCCCTGGCAGCTCATCCTTACTTTGCGGGAATGTTGACTGGTACAACCTTTTGGGAAAACAATATGGATTTTTTCCAAAAACTAGAAATTGAGCTCCCATTTGACCCAGCAATACCAATTCTGGGAATATACCCTGGGAAAAACACACAGTAGAGACACCATCCACTCTTCGATGTTCAAAGAAGCTCTCATTCACTCTAGCCAGAATTTGGAAACAAACAGAGTGCCCTAGAACAGATGACTGGATAAAAAGACTCTGTGGTACATATCTATACAGTGGAATACTACGCAGCTATTAGGAAAAAGAGTTATGAAATTTGCCTATAAATGAATGGATATGGAGAGGATCAAGCTGAGTGAAATTAGCCAGAGGGAAAAGGACAGATATGGAATGACTGCATTTGTTTGTGGTATATAAAAAAAATAGCATGATACCAATACCCAAGGTCAGACAAAACATGGATCAGGAGGTCTTGTCAGTGGGTCGAAACTACTGCAAATGTGTGGAAGTTAGAGGTTAGTTAAGATAGAGAAAGGAACAGTGTACTAATAATTATTGTAAATGATACCAGTGAAAGTAGGCAAAAGTATATACATGATAACCTCTAAATGTATGTATTGCAAGTCACTATGTGTAAGAGAAGGGATGGAGAGGAGATAGATAGATAGATAGATAGATAGATAGATGATAGATAGATAGATAGATAGATAGATAGATAGATAGATAGATAGATAGATAGATAGATAGATAGATAGATAGATAGATAGATAGATAGATAGATAGATAGATAGATAGATAGATAGATAGATAGATAGATAGATAGATAGATAGATAGATAGATAGGTAGATAGATAGTTAGAGAGAGAGAGGAGGAAAATGCCTTCCATAGATATATAGATGCAGGCTGGGGAAGGGGGAATCAGGGGACATTAGTGATGGGAAATGGACACTGATGAAGGGATGGGTGCTGGAACACTGTATGACTGAAACTCAAATATAAACATCTTTGTAATTGTATATCTCATGGTGGTATAATAAAAAATTAAATAAAATAAAAGCCCCAGGTACCCCATTGCATTTGAATGTTACGTGTGTGTGTAAGAATGTCTTAAAGTGGGACTTAAGAGGAAACATGTATTGTTTATCTGAACTCCAGCTAAAATTGATCTTTTCACCCTACCTGTGTCATATTCCTAGTTTTCATTTTAAAACTCTTGAATTAGTGTTTTCTAAGTAGGTATCAAACTTCATGGTTTTATCTGCCACTCCATGCAGTCTTTGGGAGAGAAGGTGTAGCAATCATGGTTCATAGCGATCAGTAAATAATATTCCATGAGCCTTTGTTTTCTTTTTTCTCTTCTTTTCAAGTTTTCTAGTTATGTTTTCCCTTTAAAGGATGGAATTCACAGTAGCTCAGCTTTCTAGATTTAGACCGTATTATCATTATGCTCCTATGTTCCATAAGCCATTCCATACTTCTGTCAAGTATCAACTAACTGAATGAAATAGCCTTGCTGAAAAGGATAAAATGTGTTGTTTTGTTTCTTGGTAAAGTTTCAGGAATGTTGCTGCCACAGCAGAAGTACGGAATCCTACTGATTCTAGTGAGGGAGTAGGGGAGCTCTTTGGGGGAAACCTATTGTCAACAAACTAACAAGTCTCCAACAGGGAGGAAGTCACTTTTCTGGGATATTGCAAACTTCAGGCTGGAAATCACTTATAAACTATCAATTTCCATGTTGGAATTTGCACCCTAACTAGCTAGTTTGGTTGCAGTCGGCATGATCAGTCTTGTCTGGTGTATGTTTAGGTTCTTAGCTATGATTACAAAGTCGGGTAAAGAGGTGAGATTCTTGGTTAATCATTTAAAACTAATCCAGGGAGGTTCTTGGCACAGTAGTGCAGGAAAGTGGGCACTCTAGTGGTGGGTGCAGTGTTGAGATGTGTGAAAGTATCATTAACATTATTTTAAATCACTCATAACTCAATAAAAGGGGGTGTGGAGCACACACATAGAAAAAAGAAACAAAAATAAAGACTAATCCAAAATCCCAAGTATCTTAATAAATCAGTCATTGTCTTGAGATATATATAAATATATATTATATATTATATATTATATATAAATATATAATATATACAAATATATATAATATATAAATATACATAAATATATATAATATATATAAATTAGGGCTGGCTATATATATATATATATATATATATATAGCCAGCCCTAATTTCAGTCATCTGCAGTCCTTGTCAGGATCAATACATTATTGTACCTGTGTTCCTGGCATCTCTCCTCCCATAAGGAATTCTGTTGATGTTGAGTATGTACCCATCTGAACTGGTGACATAATACTCTTCACTGGGATAGCCATTGTAAATGATAATTTCACTCTGCCCAACAAAAAACACATTAGCTAAGCATCTTATTTAAAGATTCATAAAGGGAACTACAACAAAACATCTGGCGTGTGCTGATGGTTGAGTACCATGATTGGTGCATCTTCTCTCCTATAATCCATACTCAGTGGCAATTAAAATCATATGGTTTGATACTTAATCAAACGATTGGATCTGGGGCCGGAGCAATAGCACAGCTGGTAGGGTGTTTGCCTTGCACGTGGTCGACCGGGTTCGATCCCCGGCATCCCATATGGTCCCCGAGCACCGACAGGAGTAGTTCCTGAGCAAAGAGCCAGGAGTAACCCCTGAGCATCGCCAGGTGTGACCCAAAAAAAAAAAAATGGATCTGTAAACTGTTTAATACCTGTAGCCTCAAGTAACTGTAAAATTAACCTACACTGAGTATTGATAAAAATAGGTAGAACAGAGAATGCAAATAACCCATTCTCTGTCAATTGTGGAGAAATTTGGATATAGTTAGAGATTATATTTGCCACTAACCTAGACTTCTGACCAAACTATGTTCTTAACTGAGGTTTAAAGATAATGAAAATGTTGACCAATAGAGGGCAGTCATTTTAAATATATAAATTTTAAATATATATATTTATATATATTTAAAATGAGCCAGGAGTAACCTGACATAAAGTATATATTTAAAATGACTGCCCTCTCTCTCTATATATATATATATAATATATAATATATATAAAATATTTTCATAGTAACTTAAAATGCAGCTTAACAGTCTTCAAATACGAATTTTTAAAGAAGATTGTTTATAAAAATTGAAATTCTGCTTTACACTAATTGGAAGGATTATGTATATTCAGCTGAAAGAGAAGATTTAGCTAGTTTGACTCTTGAAGAAATGTTTAAAAATCTATGTTTTATCTATTTCCTTAGAAGATTTTTTTTGCTGTAACAGAATATTTAAAAATAATTTAATGATTCCTTAATCTGATTTACTTTATGTACTTTTGAATTTTCCATGACTTACAATATTCATCAACACTTCAGGATTCATTTCTTTTCCAAATTAAAATATTTTCTGGCATTTAAATTTCCACAAAGCCAACAGGTCGTAGTTAAAAACAGCCACATCATGGGAAGACCTGACATAAAACAGTTAGTAATGACATATTAGTTTTATCTATCAAAGTTGATAAAGTGAAAACTTGAAGAACATCCTAAGAAAGCTTAGAAAGTATGAAAAGGAGCAAATAGAGTGAGCCAACTTGATCAGTATTAATGCACTTATCCCTAAAAGAAATAATTTAATATGCCACAGAGATTGTTTTGGGTATTATTTTAATCTAACTTTTTAAATTATCTTAAGTCTTTGCTCACCTGTAAGGTCCCAGAATGGCAAAAGATGCACTTCTATAGCACTGCAAAACTAAAAGTGGGCCTTTAACCTCTACTCTAACCAGGATTCTATAAAACAATCATGTCCAGGGAACAATAAAGCTTCAACCAAGCATGTTTATGATCAGTCTCTAGTGATGTGGTTATGTCTCTTATGAGCATCCAATGGTCAATTTTTCACATAAAATAAATGGCCACCCTTTTTTCTCAAGCATAGATTTAACGTAAGCCCTTTTGAAAGAGGAGCATGATCACAGTGCAGTGTGGCCTGAGTTTGGAGTTCAGTCTCATAATCAGAAATAAGACTTCTGCCTCTGGACAAGTTATTTAGCAACTTTCTCTTCTATTTTTCATGTTGGCAAATTCAGGTTAATGGAGCAAATTCAGGTTAATGGAGCAAGTCCTACCTTGTAGGACTATAAGGAAGATTAAGTACCAAAACGTGTACAAAGCAGTAAGTACAGTAGAAACTTTAGTTGATTGCTTTCACAATTTTTCTTAATGTAACTAGACAGAGCGGATTATCAATATTTAGTATAAGAAATTAATGCTTGATGTCTAGAGAGTCGGAGTTCATTTCTGAAGCTAACTAAATTTATACTTGTGCTATCTGTTTGAAAATGAGTTATGTCTGCAAATGTTATATATTTTAAGACATTTTTTGAAATAAAAAACAGTTAATCTCTAGTTAATATTTTTGCCTATACCAGGCAATGACGTAAACATTTTACATATCTTACTATGTTATAAAATAATTCTATTACATATATACTATGGTATTATTATTCCATTCTTATCATGGGAAAAACAAAGGCTTAGAAGGACTTAATACCTTTGTAAGGTCACAGAGTCAATAGGTGTCACCATAAGGACAGGCATGGAGCACCGTCTCTACACAACTATTTACATCCTACTTTTCCAAACATGCCCCCAGTAGTGATAAATTTTTATCTTACCTACTTAGATGAACTTTCCCCACTCGTAAGGATTTCCTATTGATTAAAGACGTCTGATGTTTTCCAGGTAACATCAGTCTGAAGAATGACATATGGATGTGGTGACAGTTAGAAGCTAGAGAGATGAAAGGCAAGGAGCCTATGGAAATGAGGAAAACCTAGTCTGCGACACTCATCTAGGGTGTGTTCCAACATACCAAGCGCCACAATGCATTTGCAGGTTGAGAAATAGTGGTCAGCATGATGACAAATAACCAGTTTGACTGAATCCCTCATGTTTCCATTGAGAGTCGGTCACTGTCGGGAGGGTTCAGTGACATTTTTAAACAACTATGTCACACGAGGAAGTGTGTACTCAAGATCCTAATAGACAAAACCAGAGATGCCAGTGTATGCCCTTTCTATTCCTCAGCATGACCATGGGGTTGAATAAAGCAATGTATATCAAAGTTCTGAATGTCAACCAGGTAGTATAGAAGGATATGATTGATTATAATTAAAACAAAAATACAAGACCATTCTGACTCCTGATTCTTGAGACTATAAGACTGTGGTAGGAAAAGTATTAACAGAAGCAACTGAGTTGTATATGAAAGAGTTCGTTTGACTAACAATCTTGGCAACAATCCTTGTGGATGGATGCAGAATGACTTAACCATTTACTTAAGCAAGGGAAAAATGGAAGCCTAAGGAGATTGTGGACAAGGTGGACTTAAGCCCATTGGGAACATTAGCTAATAAATGGAGGCATGTGTGCTTAAATTTTCTACATCATTTTATATAACTCAAGTAGAAACTATACTTTAGAGATAAAGAAGAAGAATATTTTGCCTTTTCTCAGGATGATGAAGAGCAGGGAAAATCTT
Organism: Cryptotis parvus; assembly: GCA_021461705.1. NCBI lineage: Eukaryota > Metazoa > Chordata > Mammalia > Eulipotyphla > Soricidae > Cryptotis > Cryptotis parvus. Next base: position 85,789 of record JAJIBD010003861.1, on the reverse strand, counting down.
GCTTGATACTGTAGTTTCAATTCTATCAGTTTGAACTCATTCTGAAAATCTTAAGGAAAACAGAACAAAAAAAATTCGAATCCAAAAAAATTAATTCCAGTTGGAATGAAATGTCATGCTAATTAAATCAATGAGAGTGATAAAACCTATTCAGCATGTTGAAATAGATTTTACCTTTTGCACTATTCCTTGCTCATTTGATCTTCGATGGAAAACTCCACCATGCTTTTCCCTGATCCACAGCACAGTATCAGAGATGTGTGGGATTGGTTGAAACTTCTCTGGGTTCTCTACCAGATCAGCAGAAGAGAACATCATGAGTCCAGAGATAGTGCAGGGATAAAGGCGCATGCCATATATGTTGCTGACCCAGGTTTGAGCCATTTCACACATGGTTCCCTGAGCATTGCTTGGAGGAGCACTGAAGGCCCCTGAGCATTGCCAGCATAACCCTGGTAATCCCATCACCACAGGGCTCTTGTAGTCAACTGTAGGCTTAGCTGGTCAAGAATCACCAGGATGAGGAACCCGTCCGTGAGTCTTTTGAGCACTGCTTGAGAGCCCCTTCCTCAAAAATAAAATAAGAAAACAAAATTACACATTGACAAATTCTTCTTTGTAGTTTGCTCATGAGATGATTTATTTAACCCAATATTTTCCTAAAAAGCAAATAGCCACAACACTCAACAAAGTCATAAATGGGTGTGTAACACTTATTAATGAGCACTTTAAAAGGCGTTAAAAAAGGTACTTTAAATTTCATTTAGAAAGCTAATTTTTTTTTCTATAAAGGTTGACAATGAGCATAATTATTTATGAAAATCAATGTGGTTTTTGAGATTTCATTAGAGTGGGGATTTTTTAAACGTTTTTGTTAATGAATCTATCCGCATCTATCTTCAAACACACTATGGTTATTATAAATGAACAGAAGATAACTATGATAACAAGTTCTATTACAGATGTCTAACCTAAGAAAGAGTTTTGTAAAAAGGTCATAATATTCTCATTGAATATACAGCTAGACAATTGCAAAATGCTCAAAGGAAAGATCATTCATATTTTAAAAGACATTATCTCCAGAAGTATAGGTGATTGGGCTGATTACATCCACATTCTGAAATGGTGAGATTAGAATTGAACTGGTGACAAAGATTAAGGTACTGTGAGAATCAAGAGGAGCTAACACACAGGATTGAAAGTTAATCCATATAATCCATTCCTTCAAGCAGGTTTACCTGCCTAACTGCTTAATTTGAAGAATTTATGTTTGGTATTCTTTAAAGATCACTTTGTATTTGAATGTGTGTAGGAGGTATATTCAAATGGAGATACCTTAAAGAAAAAGACACACACACAACACCTAGCAAGAAATTCAAGTTGAACCTAGTTTACATAGTTTCTTCATTTTGCATAGAAAAATAAATGGTAGTTGAAACTTTAAAAAAAATAAAGATATACATATGGCCAAAAAGTGTAGGGAAAACTGTTCTGCATCACTGATCACCAGGGAAATGCGAATCAAATTAACAGTGAGATAGCATCTCACACCAGTGAGAGTAAAACACATCACAAAGTAGCAAAACAACTAGTATTTGTGTAGATGTGGGGGGTGGGGAAGGACCTTCGTTCACTACTGGTTGGGATGTGGGCCAGCCCAGCATTTTTGAAAAATAGTATGGATGCTTCTAAAACAACTAGGAATTGACATCCCATATGACTCATCAATTTTATGCCTGGACTACCCCAAGGGCTCTGAAAGTCAACTTAGAAAATGCATCTGCATACCTACCCATGTTTATTGTACTACTATTTACAATAACCATAATTTGGAAGCAACGCAAGCAGCCAAGATTAGGTAACTGGATAAAGAAAATGCAGATTATATGCTATTCAGCTATAGGCAAAAAATCAAATCATGAAATTTGCTGTCAAATGCATGGACCTGAAGAGTATCATGCAGAGTAAAGTCAAAAAGAGAGGAATATACGGAGATTTATCTCTTGTATGTGAGATAGAAGAAATAGAATAGGGAAATGTCCCAAAGCAACAGCAACTCTCCACAGGGGTAGAGAGGGTGGGCTGGGAACACAAGGACAATGGTGGAGGCAAGTGGATAACTTGGCAAAGTGTGTGGGGCTGGAATAGTTCAAATATGAAATCCTGCTAATAGCAGTTTATAAACTATGGTGCCCAAAATAAAATCTTTTTTAAGTGGTAGTAGAAAGTACAAAAGAATAAACAATTATTGTTGATATATTTCCTATTTTTCTCCTGAGTTCAAATTTTATGTGTTGTTAAATTACTATTAAATCATTTCATTTCTTCCTGCATTAACTTCTTAGTGATGATTTAAAAACCAATAATTATGCCTGTGTGCAACTAGCATAGTTTATTTTTTGAAAGGTTTTGCTTTGAGAATGTGGATATAAATCATCAAGTTTACTGATTGTCCCTAATAGGGGGACAAAGTCCTTAACATAGTTGTGGTTCCAAAAAAGCCATACAATAGCACTATTCACAATAACCAGCATCTGGAAACAACCTGGATGCCAGAAAACAGAAGAATGGTTTAAAAAACAATGGTACATCTACTCAATGGAATACTATGCAACTGTCAGAAAAAAAAATGAAATCATGAAATTTACTTGCAAATGGATGGACATGGGCATTATCATGCTCAATGAAATTAGTCAGAAGGAAAAGGACAGATATAGAATGACTGCATTCATTAGTGGGATATAAATATATACCAGTGTTCTACTAGTTGTGGGAAATGGTAACACCAGACTAGAACTGAGCATTGAATGTACACAAAGGGATTTACATGATAATCCCTAAAATGTCTGTAGGGCAAGCCACAATGTGTAAGAGAAGGGAGAGAGGAAATATATATATATATATATGTGTGTGTGTGTGTGTGTGTGTGTGTGTGTGTGTGTGTGTATACACATAGAGAGAGAGAGAGAAGGAAAAGTGCCTGCATAGGGGTAGGCTGGGGGAGGGGGAATCTGGGGACATTGGTGGTAGGATTAGGGCACTTGTGGAGGGCAGGGTGCTGGAACAATGTATGACTGTAACCCAATCATGAACATCTTTGTAATTGTATATCTCATGGTGGTATAATAAAAAAAATTGTAAAAAAATAAATAGCCATGCAATAATCTGAAATGTGTTCCTTTCTAGTTGAACCAGCACAACAACTAGATTTCTCCCAACTCTTTGATGTATTTTTGTTGTTGTTATTGTTGTTGTTTTCATATTATTATGAACACACCCTTTGGTGCTTATGACTAACTTCTGGCTCTGTGCTCAAGGATTATATTTGGAGGGGCTCTGAGGGCCATATGTGGTGGAAGGCATTGAGCAAGGGGAGGGTGTATGTGAGGCAAGCACTCTACCTACTGTATTATCATTCTACCCCATCTCCTTTTTAAAAAATAATTTTAATCTTTCTTATTAAGAAATATTTTCTTTTTAAAAATTTTATTAATTTTAACTTTTGGGGTCAAAACCGGTGATGCTCAGGGTTTACTCCTGGCTCTGCACTCAGGAATTGCTCCTGCAGTTCTTGGGGACTATATAGGATGCCAGGGGTTCACCCCTGTTCTGCTGGGTGCAAGCAAACACCCTCCCGCTGTGCTATCACTCTGGTCCCAGAAATATTTTCATATTAGAACTTCCCATGGGCTTTATTACAGGGAAAGAATGCACTCATTTGACCAAAAAAAAAAAAGTCATAAGTTCTATAGCTCTTCTTGCTACTATTGTTTTGTATATAAATTATAAACTTATGTTTTGGTGTGTACTTTCAAGTGTCTTATAAATTTCGGTTATGTGACTTGGCATGCAAAAATGCAGTAATCTTTTTGGGAACACTGACAAGATCAAGTGTTCTAGAATATCATTCTGATAAGCCACAGTCACTAAAGAGGTACCTCCCTGTGAAGGTTTTTGGTGCCCTGCCAGCTAACTTCCCCGTGCTAAGGTTCAGATTTCATTTACAGCCCTCATACTTACGTCTATAGCCCCTTTATTTGTGCCATGAAATTCTTGGGAAATTAGTCAGCTTAAACGCATATTAATTACATGCCTCAAAATTACCCCAATTTCTATAAGACTTAATAGAGTGCTTAGAAAACAGAGAGCACACTCCCAGGAATTCAAAAGCTGTTTATTGATTACTGACTCTGTCCTGCGTGATGTAGGTACAATTAAGAATGATACAGGTAGATTTACTACCAACAGGTATCTGGTTCACTTTAAAGTCAGATAGCTTCACATTTTCTGCCTCTTCTCTGTTGACGTTCCAAGAATTTCTTTACAACTTAGATTCCTTTCTCCTCTGGGACATCTTCTGTGACTATCATACTTCTATAATTTTCCCTTAGTGCCTAACCATTCAGATGGTATTTTGAGTTTTTATAATATGCTGTAACTTTTTATGCACATATGATTTTATCTACAACTGAATCACAGCCTTGAGACCATATGGAAATGCTTTTGAGAATTGGGGTCAATTAGTTAATTGATCTTGGATACCTTAGTTATTTTTTAATATATTTTATTATACCACCATGAGATGAACAATTACAAAAATATTCATGTTTGGGTTTCGGTCATACAGTGTTCCAGCACCCATCCCTCCACCAGTGCCCATTTCCCACCACCAATGACCCTGATTCCCTACCCCCTCCCTAGCCCACCTCTATAGCAGGTTCTTTATCTCTTTTCTCTATTTTTTACACTTAGCTGCCGCATACTGTGGTATAACTCAAAAATAGTGTTAAATTAACATTATTTAATAATGCTAATAATTGTTAACATTGTATTTTAGCATTTATTTTATTATATCACCATGAGACAGACATTTACAAAGCTGTTCATGATAGGGTTTCAATGCTGCAGTACTCATCCCTCCACAGTGCACATTCCCCACCACAATGTCCTTATTTCCCCTACACTCCCCAGCTAGCCTCTATACACTCTCCTTCCTTCCTTCCTTCCTTCCTTCCTTCCTTCCTTCCTTCCTTCCTTCCTTCCTTCCTTCCTTCCTTCCTTCCTTCCTTCCTTCCTTCCTTCCTTCCTTCCTTCCTTCCTTCCTTCCTTCCTTCCTTCCTTCCTTCCTTCCTTCCTTCTTTCCTTCCTTCCTTCCTTCCTTCTTTCCTTCCTTCCTTCCTTCCTTTCTTTCTTTTTTTCTGACAGTTGCATAGTATTTCATTGTGTAGATGTATCATAGTTTCTTTATCCAGTCTTCTGTTTTTGGGCACTCAGGTTGTTTCCAGATCCTGGCTATTGTGAATAGTGTTGCGATGAATATAGAAGTGTAGATTGTGTTTCTGCTATCTGTTTTTGGGTCTCCAGGGTATATTCCCAGCAGTGGTATTGCTGAGTCAAATGGGAGCACAATATCTAGTTTTTGGAGGAATGTGCATATTGTTTTCCCAAAGGTTGGACCAGTCGACATTCCCACCAGCAATAACATTATATTTTATACAATTGCCTGCTTGTATCCTACCCTCTTTGTGAGACTTATAATATATGTATATTATAATTCTTATATATAATGTATAAAATATATGTCATTGTATATTATATATCATATGTAGTATATGTATTATTATAGAATACATGTAATATAATATATATTACATGTCACATATTATATTTATTATATATAAATATAATATGATATTTGACACATAGTAGAAACCCAATAAATATCAATTCCCCTACATTCACATTCACTACCTCTTACAGCGTATAGTATACAGATATTATAGATATTTAACTGGCCATGTAAATAAATGAAGAATAATATACAAGTGCTCTTATATTGGCAATATGCCATATGAGGTAGCATATTTTCATTAATTTACTGCCAGCTAATCAAATAGTCCTTTAATGAGAAGGCTTTCCGCTCATCCATGACTCTGCACATATGGAAAGAACTTTTAAATATCCTAACATTCCTCTGTAAAAAAAAAGGAATATGTGGAGTCTGCATTTAGGACTACTATGAGAAACAAATATTATAATCTACAGAAAAAAACTTAGCACAGTGCCTGGAAAAATATTGTTGAAATAATATATCTACTGATAAATCTCATGAGGTCAAAGAAACAGTCTTCTGGTTAAATACAGATTTATACGTGTCATTTATACTTTCTTACTTAGTTATGTTTGCCAAAATTTTATTCTTCCATTTGAGATTCTGGTCAGGATTAAAAATATCAAGCCATCATATTAATGTGAAGGAGTAAATCCTTATCTATATAACTACATTGAGTAAATTCTTTTTTTTTTTTTGCTTTTTTGGGTCACACCCGGCAATGCTCAGGGGTTTCTCCTGGATCAGCACTCAGGAATTACTCCTGGCGGTGCTCAGGGGACCATATGGGATGCCGGAGATTGAACCCGGGCCGGCACAGGCCGGCCGCGTGCAAGGCAAATGCCCTACCCGCTGGGCTATCGCTCCGGCCCGAGTAAATTCTTTTTAAGAACCTCTTTGCTTCAAGTCAATAATAAAGTGTTAACATTATTTCCACTTTACAAATAAGAAAAAATTGAATGAGAGATGCCTATTCATATGAGAGTAACAGCAGAGTCATGACTCAAACTTAAATAATCTGACTTTAAAGCCAACATTTAAGCATTATACTTCATATATCCTTAGACTTCATGATACCATAGAGAACAATATAGGAATGAGTGTCTTCACTTGCAGAAAAAAGGAGTTTCTACAGTCTATGATAAATTATTACAAGATCATAAAATTGATAAGTTGTAGAAATAGTTCTAACATTAACCTGAACTTTCAACTTAAATTCCATATTACCTTTAAGTAAGAAAAATGTAATTATTTCTGTAAAAGCTTTTCAGAAATAACTGACAGGGCATGTACATGCCAGAAATTTTCATTATGATAAATACTATGTTGGTAATGCTGTTAATTATGCTCCTGATGTGTTTGATTTTTAAAAGCTAATTAAAGCTAATCTGTTTCTTCAAACCAAATGTATTTGTATATTATGTTAGCGGATAAAGACGTGGCAAAATTGCTGATTATGCTAAATATAGATGGGAGGAATTCTGTTAAGATTTGAGCAATTCCCCTATTGTTAAAGAACACAGTTTAATTGAGAAGAATTATATTGGCAAGGTCAAGTGATTATCTGCTATCCTCAAGTGTGTGGCTACGGAAAAACTATCAACATACCTGTCAATATTTGTTGGATAAATACCAACCAATCAGAAAACCTTTCCCTATTCTCTGCCAACCTGGTTTTGACTCAGAACTTGGGTAGCCTGTTTTACATACCTAGGTACACACCTTCACTGCCCTGGCATTACCATTCATACCCTGTTGCTGGTTCAGTCACACCCTATTGGTAGCTCTTGTGACATAGATTTTGCCTTAGTTTCTCTGTTCACTTTAAGACCATATTAAATTTTAGCTTTTCACATCCTACTGAATTCTCTAGCAACAAGAACTTGCCTGAGTAGGACAATATATTCTGAGTTTCCTGTACCGTTATCCTTAGATATGTGTCAAAGGAGGTACTAATAGCCTTGCTTGGAGTTTTATGTTCCAAAATTGTACTAATAGCCTTGCTTGGATAATCTTCTGTTCAAGTTAAATAACTGACACATGCTTTTCTATGGATCCATAATATTTGGTAAAATAAGATAAACACAGACCATGGAGATAGAATAGGTGCTTTGAACCATGTTTTGCATATGTGGTATCCTGATCCAACTCCCCACACTGTATTGCCACCCACATATTCTGGGTGTAGCCTGGTAGCCCCTACCACCAGATCTGACTCTACGTAGATTTGATTACTGCTGGAATTACACTGGCTGGTCCTCATCACCACAATGTCAGAGTAGCATTGCCTCCTTGACCCCACTCCACTCAGATTGGTCAAGTATCACTGGAAGTGACCCCCCAAGATGCCCTGAGTACTACTTGGGAGGCCATCCACCTTCAAAATGATAAACGTAGTTTTCTATGGCAGAAATTGGGGTGGATAAATCATTTAAGTCATGCCTTTGACAGTAAGTGCACAATAAGTTTTACTTCTCACTTTGTTATTACACTTACTGGTTCTGTATTCTTTGGCATGCCTTACTCGGCATAAGTGATGGTGGTAAGGTTTATCTTCCTTATATCATCTCATATCTCCATATTCTACCACATAAGAGATATAGGAATATATTTAAAAAGTAATGACTTTCAAGTTAAAGGTTTGTTCTTTTTGTTTTGAACCTTCTTTTTCCAGGGATTCCAGACACCTTTGACTAAGGAAACTTCTGATCCCCAAATCTTGCACAAAGATTTATGATTAAACTGAAAATGGTTGCAGATTAAAGTGTTCCACCTTTTAGATTTTGACAGTTTAGAAATACTATATATGTCTATAAAATAAAATTAATTAAATTTATGTGGTAGATGAAAATGATAGAGTTGTACCTTGATCAGGTTACAGGTTGAAAAATATTAAAATAAAATATAAGTAGAAATAAATTTCAATTATCGAAGGAACTATTTTAATTTGGCATAAAATATTAAAAGACTATTTTAAGATATAATAATGAAAATAAGAGTACCTTACTATTTAAAAAACAACATCTGATTTTGTTTTAATTAGCATTCACTTAGCTTGGGCTAAATAGTTTAGGAGGGTTCTTTGCAGGTGGGAGTGGGGGTTGGGAGGATTTTTTCTGATACACTCAACTCAAAGTTACTCCTGGTAGACCAGAGGACCATATAGGGTGTTGTGGGATCAAACCTAGATCAACCTCATGCAAGGCAAGTGCCTTACATACTGTACTATCTTTCCAGCTTCTCCAAAGAAGTTCTTGAAGGTTAGAAAAATTGTTAAACAAATATTTGAATTTTCCACTATGCCTAGCACAGCTTTTGTGTTTCAGACACTCAGCTAAGTATTTATAAATTAAAGGAACAAGAAACTATATTTCAAATATATACTAAAACATACAAAGGTAACTTTTCAACTGTATAAAATATCCTTATATAACATCAATCATAAATTATCATACTACATACTCTTTTCCTTAGTTGTAGCACAGAAATAAAAAATTTACAAGAAATTAGACTTCTAGTTTTAATTGAGACTAACTTTTCTCCTTTAAACAAGCTCCAATATGGGGTTGGAGAGGTAGCACAGTGGGTAGGGCATTTGCCTTGCACATGGCCGACCCAGGTTCAATTCCCAGTATTCCATATGGTACCTGAGCACCGCCAGGAGTAATTCTTGAGCAAAGAACCAGGAGTAACTCCTGAGCATTGCCAGTGTAACCCAAAAAAGCAAAACTAAATAAATAAATAAACAAGCTCCAATAGACGCCAGAGTGGTAATACAGTTGATAGCTATATGGGTGTATCACACAAAAAAGTTCTGATAAAAATATAATTATTAATTTATTTATTGGGGGGACACATTCAGCTGTGTTCAGGACATACATCTGGCTCTGTGCTCAGGGATCACTCTTGGTTGTGCTCAGAGAACCATATGCTATGCCGGGTATTGAACCAGAGTCAGGTGAATATAAGGCAACTGAGTTCCTACTATACTATTTCTGTGGCCCGTACTGTTTACTTTTAAACCTTTACAATTTGGAAGGAATCAGATCACAACCTAGATTTAATATCATCACAAATTGTCCACAAATGAATGCTGGGCTGGTGAAATGTAATATTTTATTTTTACTGTTTTTTTTTTAAATTTTTGGGCCATACATGGCTATATATGACTCTGCACTTTGAATCACCCATGGCAGGGTTCAGGGGACCCAATGGGATACCTGGGCTCAAATTCTGGTTGTCACACCCAAGACAAGTGCCTTACCCTCTGCCAATTATTGACCCCAGAAATATAATGCTTTCATTATTTGGCTTTTTTTTTTGGTCACACCCAGCAATGTTCAGGGGGTTACTCCTGGCTCTGCACTCAGGATTTACTCCTGGCAGTGCTTGGAGGACCATATGAAATTCGGGGTATATATAGACATACAGATCCCAGTCGGTCGCATGCAAGGCAAATGCCCTACCCGCTGTGCAATCACTCCGGCGCCTGAAATATAATGCTTTAAAACTGCAGTATGGGAGGGAAAGAAAAAACACAGTATTTTTTGTTCTCCAACAAGCTACAACCTAATTTTGAATTGAGACGAGCAGAGTTGGCTCAGTTGAAGCACGCATCCTGAACCACAGCAGCACTCCTAAAGCAGTCTTGGGAAAGCACAGAGAGAAGGAATAGGAACAATGAATGACTGTGCATCACTTGATCTCTTGACAAATATTAGCCAAGCGGCACAAATGCTGGCTGACTTTTACCAAGAATGTGGAAAGATAGGTCTACAGCTGAATCTCAACAAAACCATGTTCATGAGAAATGAACTAGTTTTGAGGCCCCTTTCAGTCTCAACAGAACAAGCATCTTTGAATACACCAGTTATGACCCAGGTCAAGAAATCAACATGATGAATGGCCTAAAACCTGAGCTGCCCAGAAGAGAGTAGCATGGACCACCATAGACCATAGAAGAAATAGCTACAAGGACAAAGAACCTCCGGCTCCGGGCACATCTCTTTGACTCCACTGTTCTCCCAGCATTAACATACGCCTCAGACCTGGGACCTACGAAAGCAGGATGAGAATGCTATTCGGGTCTCCCAAAGAGGAATCAAATGAGCTATGCTTGGAATATCATGTCTCACTCAAGTGAGTGAAGGAATCCAGAGATCCAACCTCCATTGATGATCCAGAGTCAGAGACTCTGTCTCATTTGCCAAGATGTCAAAAATCAGATGGGCTGGACATGTAATGCGATTTGAAGATGACCGTTGGACTAGAGCTGCTACTGACTGGATCCCAAGGAATGTCAAAAGATCATGTGGCCGCCCACCACAAGACAGTGAGACTTTTTCGTCAAGATCATGAATGAATGGTTTGAGGCTCTTTGTATTCCTGGAGCAAGCAGATGCCACTGAGCTACACTGGCACATGACAGGGTCAAATGGAAAGATTACTGGCACCCACTCGAGCAAATCGACGAAAAACAGGATGTCAAGTGATCAAGTGAGAATTAGAAATAAGTATGAAAAGACTGAAGTATAAAAGACTTGCTTGAATAAAAGATGTGCATCTTGATAGGAAGCTGAGGCAAATATAGCAAGTGAAGTGAGATTATAGGAAAATTCAGAAAGAGAGACATAGGTAGTCAGGATTTGATAGAGTAAAAAGTATAGAATAAATTTTGTTTAGTAATCAAAGAAAAATAAAAATGAGGAGAAAAACAAATCACAAAATAGAACCAAATTATACTCTAGAGATGAATAACATAGCATTCATGATTTTAAATGCACCAAATATGGTTACAGAAGATTAAACATTGAAAAAATATTTGGGAGCTAGAAAACAGAAACAGAAGCTACTCAAAATAAAATATTCTAAGGAAAAACACTGGAAACAGAGGGAATAATAGCTTTTATGATAACAGAGTCAGTAAATAAGTGTCTAACATAAGTATTAGTGACTGTAAAAGGTGAAAATATAGTAGATATTTGAAGAATCACTGTTGTAGCAGTAAGTAGATCTAAGGATATGCAAAGGAAGGTCTGATGGATACTGCCTGTTAACAGATACATGGGGTCTTCTGGCAGACTGTCTCTCAATAGATTTAGTTTGTAGAAAACCCTACTGAGACTGTTAATCAAGCTACGGCTACACAGACAAAGCTATCCTAGGTCATTTCTCTGCACATTCCCTTGTTGGCTCTAATTAACCCTAGATGGAGGGTTAATTATGAACAAGACCCCGTCTTCTGCGGAAATTTAGGAAGGCTAAGTTAACAAACTGCTGCATTCTTTGCTTATCTCACCTCACTGAGATAGCACCACCTGCAGGCTTCTGGCTCCTGAGTGTCTCCTCCCTATCACCATAAATCCTATGGTAAAAATGTAAAATGTCCTTGCAGTGTCAATTATGTAAACTTAACTCTAAGTTTTACTGCCCTTTGTTGTGTTGGCTTATAAGGAAGTTGGGGTCTTTGTTTGAGGGTGAGTCAGCTTTAATCAGTCAGCTCTCCTGGCTTCTGCTGCATCTTCCAGTATTTCTGCTCTTCTGTCTTTGAGGTCTTCTTGTATCACTTCTCTGCAACGTTTAGCGAGCTTGGACATTAGCATTTGGTCTCCTGAGGATCGCGCCTTGCCACGTTGGCGAATGAGCTCAAGAGTTTCTGAAGACAAAGCGTCCTTTTGTGTCTTTCTCTCTCTCAGCATTCTTCGCACAATCATGGAGGTGCTGAACCAGTCGGTTGTATTCTTTATCGATGTCGTCAATGATGGTATCTTCCCATGTTGCTGCAATGGTTCCAAAGAGTTCCCAGTTGATGGTCGTTCTGGGAGTTCTCTTCTTAAACTTTGCAGCCTTTTCTCCCCGTTGCGGGAAGTAGAATTTTGCACGAAGGAGACGGTGGTCCGATCCTGTTTGGAATTTGGGGACGACAGCTACATCGGTCAGACAAAACCGTCGATTGAAGATGATGTGGTCAATTTCATTTGTGGAACTGTCCGCCAGGAGATTCCCATGTCCAACGTTTCGCTTCAGCTTTCTGGAACTGTGAGTTCCCATGAATGGTCTTGGTGGACATGATGAACTCCAGATAGTCTCTCACCCTGTTCGTTCCATTCTAGGCCATGGGTCCCGATGTGGAGTTCTTCAGCCTATCTTCTCGGTCCTATCTTGGCATTAAAATCACCGACTATGATCTTGTAGAAGGTGTGATCTTTTTTATAGAACTCCTCCAATTCCATGTAGAATTTCTCAATTTCATCTTCATAATGAAGATGACAATAGTCATTATGAAAGCCAATATAAAGATAACTTAAAAATTTAACACACAACTATCATATTATCTAGCAAATCACTACTGAATGAATCTTAAGAAAATGAAAATAGGTTCAGAGATAAGCAGGTTGTATCATGCAAATATCATTAATTCAAAATTTTATTGACATGGCATTTATTTCAACATTACCTATATTTCAGGTATGGACTGTTGGGGACGCTGCTGGGGTCCCGACACTACTGGGAAGCGAGTTCCCTTCTACCTCTGCAGCTGGCGGGGAATGGATGAAAACTCAGGAATCCGGTGCAGGTTTTAAAACCTTATCACAGGTTCAGGCATACAAATCAGCAATAGGAAAAACCCTGTGCTTAGGATTCCCGGCTAGAACCCCAGCCACGTTTAGGCCAAGATGGCGGTCACCACATATTAAGGCCCGTAAAGAGGAGACAAGACTCCCAAGAAGAGTGCTAGCCCACAAAGAGAGAGCCCCAAAAAGAGAGAGCCAGAGAGGAAGCAGCCTAGTTTTATACACCTGCAATTCAGACCTCCCACTGTTATGGGAATCAGGGATGGTCAAATGCCTTCAGGTAATTTCTCCCAGCACCTCACCTAGGCCCTTTTATATGCTAATGTTTTGGGCCAAGATCTGCCTGGAAATGCCTTTATAGGGTAGAGAAGGGGGTTTCTGAGATGGCATGCCTCTGTACCAAAGACTAATACTAATGCCAGTTAAATATTTCTCCAAGCCTTCACAAGAGTCTCCTCTACTTCATGGTAGTTTTGTATTTTAGTTGCCTTTGAGTTATCAGGGAGCCATGCTTGCTTGCTTGGAGGCAAACAGCATTTCTCTCTGGGCTAATTACTTAGAGATCCAACGTGGCCAGGCAAATATGCAGGTAAGATCTAGCTAGTCCCACGATGATTGTGGTGGCATGAGAGAATATTTATACCAGCCAGTACAGAATACATGGTCAGATAAACTGCCACATTTAAACTACCCCCTATCTCAAAGTGATCTGCAGGATTTTAGGCTTTTAGGTGACCTGCAATAATGGACAATTATAATTTATTACCTCAGTATTCCACATTAAGTTTGACGTTGAAAGTTCAATTCTATTTTCACCTTTTTTTTAGCTTATTTACCCACCTCTCTCATCTTCTGATAGCTGCTAATTTTTTTTAATATTTTATTATACCACCATGAGGTATACAATTACAAGATGTTCATGTTTGAGTTTTGGTTCTACAGTGTTCAAGTACCCATCCCTCCACTCGTTCCCATTTCCAACCATCAATGTTCCTACTTCCTTCCCCCTCCCCCCAGCCTGCCTCCATGCCAGGTTCCTTATCTCCTTTCTCTCTTTCTCTCTCTCTCTCCTCTCTCTCTCTTCCTCTCTCTCTCTTACTTCCCTTTCTTATAGATTGTGGATTGTAATACATACATTTAGAGGTTATCATGAGTATCTTTTGCCTATATTCAATGCTCAGTTCTCGGATGGTATCATTTTCAACAATTATCAGCATGCTGTTTCCCTCTCTGTCTTTTTTTTTTTTTTTGGGTCACACCTGGCAATGCTCAGGGGTTACTCCTGGCTCTGCACTCAGGAATTACTCCTGGTGGTGCTCAGGGAACCGTATGGGATGCCAGGACTCAAACCCAGGTCTGCCGTGTGCAAGGCAAACACCCTACCTTCTGGACTATCGCTCTGGTCCCTCCCTTCTCTGTCTTACTTAGCCTCTGATCCCACATATTTGTGGTATACCAGGTTTAGAGATACCATGCAGGTGCCCACACCATGGGAATTGGGGTACGTCCAGCTGTGGAGTTCAGACCAGAGAATGACTGTGGTTGTATTTCACAAGGTTTTCTGACTTCAGGGAGCCTGGTGGAGGACAGGCCAAGGAATAAAAACTTGTCCCCACCCCTTCTAGCACAGGGTGGGCAGGCAGAGACTCTGTCCTGCACCTGAAAACCTGGTGTCCAGTCAAGTGCCCCAGCAGTAGTTCTGGGCAGGGCCTCCAGGCATTTGCAGAGGGAGCCGAGGTGGCGGGAGGTGGCCCCAGTCCATGCTCCTAAAAACCTGGTTGGTGTAGTCTCCGAGTCCTGCATACCTGGGCTTGAATTCGGCTTCTCTTTTTGGGTCAGGCTATGTCCAGCTGTGGAGTCCGGACTAGAGGGTGACTGTGGTTGTGTTGTGCGTGATTTTCTGACGTCTAATCTTGAACTTACTTTCTGAATTTCTAGAATATCATTGGTTCCACTAGTTTGATGTACTGCGTGGCCCAAGCGGCTGTGTGTCTTGGGTATGGCAGTTCTCCCCCATGTATCTGAGTCTCTGCATGATGGCGATAGCCCTGAGGCAGTTTGTGGGCAGGGCCACCAGGCCTCCAGGATGGGACAGAGAGGGGAAGGGGGGACCCCAACTCCATCTCCACGAATACCCAGTGACTTTTGCCTCTGAGAACTGCCTACCTAGGCTTGAACTCAGCTGCTCTGGGAGCAGGGCTTGAGATCAGCTTCTCTCTTGGGTGGAGCTCTGATGAGTTGTGGAGTCCAGACCATGAAAATGGCAGCTATTATGGTGAGTGAGTCTCTTCCTGCTGCTTCTGAGGCCCTACTGAGGTGATGGGCTGGGACTAAAACCCATTTTCCGCCTGGGTGCCTTATGTCAGCTGAACTAGGGAGAGCCAGATGGCAGCTCTCACCCATGTGTCTGAGTCTCTGCATGATGGTCGATAGCCTAATTTGGTTTCAAAGTCCAGGGATTTATTTGTTTTATGGAGCTTTTTAATTCATATTTTTCTTTATATTAAATATATAAGTGAAATTACATAGTGTATGTTTATCTGTATATGAGTTATTTCATTTTGCATAATATATACTAGTATCAACCATGCTGTTGAATTAGTATTTCAGTAAATTTTATCAATATACAGATGTATATAAAAATGTGATTTATATACCTAATGCAATTTTATTTTTGCTTTTTGGGTCATACCTGGCGATGCTCAGGGGTTACTCCTGGCTCTTCACTCAGGAATTACTCCTTGCAGTGCTTGAGGGACCATATGGGATGCAGGGATTGAACCGGGGTCGGCATGGGCCGGCTGCATGCATGGCAAACGCTCTACCCACTGAACTATCACTCTGGCCCCATCTAATACAATATTATTCAACCAAAAAAAAGACAGTTGTGCTATTTGTAAACAGTATGGATGGACCTGAAGCAGAGACTATAATGGTAGTTTCCTCTGTGTGTGTTTTGTTTAAGAAGTATAAAATTCCACTTATGCAAAAGGAGTAAGATCTAAAGGTCTTTTGCCCAACATAACATCTTTAGTTTAGGATACTTTACTGACAACTTAAAATAGTATATATCTTATATTAAGTGTTCTTGACACAGTAAAGAAGATGAAGACAAAAATAAGGATTTCTTTTAGACAAACAACTAATCAATTAGTCAATAATCAGAACAAGAAATATTCAAGGAAGGGAAAATAAGTTAGAGGGAAACAGGAAGAAGTCTCAAACCAAAATGACAAAATAATAATTTTATTATTAATAATTTCAGATGATTACTGCTGATAACAAATTACTACAAAGATAGAAATCAGAACAACACAGGAATATTATCTCACTTTCTGTGGGTCAGCAGGAGAAGTAAGGCATAGTTGTGTCCTCTGCTGAGTGTCTTACCACTTTGGGATCCAGTTGTTTTCCAGGCTTTCTCAAATGAGATGTACAGATATCCAAATACATTTGTGTTTCATATGAAATTTATTTTCTGCTACCTGATCAGAGTATAGTATGTCACAGCTATTATTTATTTATTTATTTATGTGTTTGTTTATTTATTTATTTATTTATATATAGGTATTTTTCTTGTTGCCACTTGGAGGTCACCTACAAATTCTAAAAGTCACATTTGTAGTTATATGCTCTTCCCCAAAAAAAGCTGGTTACATTGAAAAAGCAAGGAAAATCGCTTGCTTCCATATATTGCTTTATTTATTTATTTATAGGTATTTTTCTTGTTGTCACTTGGAGGTCACCTACAAATTCTAAAAGTCACATTTGTAGTTATATGCTCTTCCCCAAAAAAGCTGGTTACATTGAAAAGCAAGGAAAATCGCTTGCTTCCATATATTGCTTCCAAACTGTATTCTTACATAATAGAATGGAAGGAAATCTTTTCACCTTTGCCATAAACATAATCTAACCAGGTGTGATGTGGCCTCACTTTAGTCACTTCTGTGGGCTATCTGTTAAGCCTCAGTTTCACTCACAGTGAAGGGTTTGGAATATAGACATGTGTGGACATAGATTTAAAAAAATGGGGTAATCTCCCTGTGCACATTACTATTATGAAAATTTGCATGTTCAGGGAAAGGAAATTGTTTTTAATTTCATGAACATTCTTCCATCAATCTGATTAGGTCTTGGTAAATTTCCTGTGGTGCATCCTGCCCAAGGTAAAAATCCACATGGTTGTAGTGTGGAATCAACTTATAATAAATAAGTTTAGAAATTTTAGGGAGTAAATTCTCAACATCCTTGAGATCAGCCACCCGGTCTTGTTTACCACTCCATACTGCAGTTGGAACATCCATTTTTGTAACGTTGTATAAAGGTGGTGTAAGCTAAATAAAATTAAAAGAGAGAAAGAAAAAATTTCACAGATGACCACATTATATAAATGATATTAACAATTTTGTTAAGCAAGTGTTCAACATGTTAAAAGCTTAAATTAGAATGCCAAATCCATATGCAAACATTAAAATATTGAAAATACTTAAAACACTTTGCGTAAAAATATAAATTGTGGATTTAAGTAAACAGTAGTCTTACTGTTACTGTTTGCTGCATTTTGAGAAAGACTGAGAAAGTATCTAGAGGAAGAAGGCTTTAGTTTTCAATAGGGGGACCATGTAAAAAGTAGCACTGGGATTGTGTCCTTTTCAAACAAAATACTAGAATAAATATATACTCCTCATATACTTTCATTAAAGATGAAAAATTTAGGCTAAGGAAATTATTGGCACAGGAGAATTGGGTAACAAACTGTTCATGGAGCATTAATATCAATGTAAAAGAACAAGTGTTTGAAATATGATGCTAAAAAAGAGCCAGTATGTTATGATGCTAAAATAATTATGTTAAAAGAAAGCCAGAGAAATGGGGTTTCTTAATCTCTTGGCAAAACGTCATTTTTCCCTCTTTCTTTTAACTCAACCTATCTTGTGATAATCTAACCGATTTCAGTCCCCTCATTTCACAGAAGGTCAGTATGACCAAGCCTGGCAAATTATTTTTTTTTTCTTCTGGCTACAGTGATTGAATGAGAAAAGAAGACAGGATTAACAAAGTGTCAAAGCTCTCTCAGAAACTTTTCCCAGAATTATCAAGAAAATACTAGATATGTCATTCAAAAGATAACTCTCAGAATTTATTGTACCACTGTCTGGGAAAGAGCATAAGCACAGAAATAACACATATAAGCAGAATTGAAAGAGTGAGCTAGAGAAAGTCCTACTGAGGGTGTTTAAAATCTTGGCAACTGTATGTTTATTTCTATACTTTTTATTTCAGTAAAGCATCTATCTTAAATATATCTCTGTCATCTATGTCTACACCTATGTCTACTTATAACTGAAATAGAAAACTAGAGTTGGCTTCTGCTACTTTCAACTGAAATATTGTGATGCCTATCATACGGTATGGGAAAACTTATATTTCTAGAAAATTCAGATGTTGAAACCCTAACTCCCAACTTGACTATATTTTGTGAAAGATCTTCACTTGTATCACTTGTATCACTTGTCTTCCCATTGTTCATCGATTTGCTCGAGTGGGCACCAGTAACATCTCCATGAGTCCTGTCAAGAGCAAGTGTAGCTCAGGGACATCTGCTTGCTCCAGGAACATGAAGAGCCTCAAACCATTCCTTCAGGTCATGGGAGTGAGGTCTATAATTGTTACTGGTTTTGGCATATCAAATGCAACGTAGGTAGCTTGCCAGGCTCTGCCATGTAGGTGGTATGCTCTCAGTAGAAGTCTCTCATTTCGTGCATTTACTGATGAACCTTAACGGTAAGAGATCAGCTTTTCCATTGGGTGGAACTCTGAGGCGCTGTGAAGTCCAGATGTTGAGAATTACTGACCTCATGGTGTGAGGGTTCCTCTGGCTTCTTGTTAGCTCACTGGGATGATGGAGCATGGCTAGAACCTGCCTAGAACTGTATACAGTGTATAAATGTGAAAGATCCTGGGAAGGACCTTGTCATAACTTCCAGTATTATCTAAGACTGTCAAGCAGCCACAGAGTGGCCACACGCTGGTGCAGCTATGGGTCTGGAGTGTCTCTTTTCGGTGATGTTGGCTGTGGTGGTTGGGAGCTTTGGAGTCACACCCGCCAACACTGAGGTGGAGGAATGGGAGGAGGAGCCCAAATCCCCGCTCCAAGTCTAGTCAGTGTGGCCTCCCCTCATGTATGAGCAAACCCTAGGAGCTATGTTGGACTCGGCCAGGGGCTGGCTGAACCATTTTGGTGGTTGGCTCCCAACCTCCAAAGCCAGCATCACTAGAAGAGAGACACTCTAGACCCAACCACTCCAGACCCACAGATGCACTGCTTGGCCCCATATGGAGCAGCCCATGGAGTTCTGGAGGGCGGTAAATGGCTCAGCCAGCCCCTGGCCGAGTCCAACATAGCTCCTAGGGTTTGCTCATACATGCGGGAGGCCACGCTGGCTGGACTTGGAGCAGGGATTTGGGCTCCTTCCTCCCATTCCACCACCTCCATGTCAGCAGGTGTGGCTGCGAGCTCCCAACCACCACAGCCAACATCAACGGAAGAGAAACACTCTAGACCCAACCACTCCAGACTCACAGCTGTGCTGCTCAGCCCTATGTGGAGCAGCCCATGGAGAAAGAACTTATTGGAGGTAATTGCTGTTTAATGAAGTTGTAAGAGTGAATTCTATGCAAGTAAGCAAGAGAGTCCTCACCTCCACCTGGCTATTTTAATACCTGATTTCAGAGTTAAAGATTCTGATAGAAGTGAGAGGAATGTTAGAAATGAAATTCATGTGCGTAAGTTACTCAGTCTATTGTTTATTGAGAAATGTTTGGGGCTTCACAGTTCAGGGACTGCTTCTGGCTCAGTCTTGGAGGCAATTGATAGCATTGCACGGGGGGATAATACAGTGCCAGGGATGGAATCTAGGTTTCCTGCAAGCAAAGCATCTGCACTAGCTCTTTGATCTATGACCTTGGCATCTACGAGTTGTTTTGTTTTTCATGACAACCCAGATAGATTTATGCACCAAAATTAATTTTGGCAGCATTATTGGAAGAAAATTATTGTATACGTTAGTATTATAAAAGTATTGTACATAAATAGTACCGTAATGGTACCTCAAATAAAAATTAAATTAAAAATGATACAAATGTCATAAAACCCAATGATTACCACTTGACAAATATCTGGCATAGTAAATTGAATCTACTAGGTGCTTATTGAGTGGATATTATTTTTATTATGCCATTTTCAGAATACTAGTATTGATTTTAATATCATACCTGATGAAAGTGCTTCATGTTCTGATCAGGATTTCCCCAATCAAATGCTTGGAATCTACCAGTAGTAGCAGCCTACAGTAAAAGAAAAATAAGAATAATACTAACATGTTTTAAAAGTATACATTTGTGGAAAGTAAAGAATAAACATACAAAGAAGTTTGAGATTATATCCCATTCTTTAGGACATGAACTAGGAATTCAACAAGATATTCTTCTGATTTATATATTTTGGGATCTTGTCTAGCAGTGCTCAGAGGACCTTGAGATGCCAGAGATAGCAACTGGGCTCCTGAATACAAAGCATAGAAATATTTAAACAAAGAAATGTATAAAGGATGGCCAAAGAAATAGTACAGTAGGTAGGACCCTTGCTTTGCATGAGGCCAACCCCATATTTAATCCCTGACACCCCATATAATTCCCAACCACCTCTAGAGTGATCCCTGAGCACAAAGCCAGGAGTAAGCCCTGAGCATCACTGCTATAATCCAAAAATAAATACATGAAAATGTTTAGAGGCTGCTCAGCTTAGAATATTTGAATGACTTAACTCCATATTCCCCATTTAAAATTACTACTATTAGGTAAAGGAAAAAACACGATAGTCTCTCACTATGGTATTGCAAACCATAATGCTCAAAGGGAGACAGAGGGAGAAAGAAGCAAAACACCAGCAGTAGAGACAGGCTGGGGTGGGGGGCTGAGGGCTGGGGGCAGGATGGGAAAGGGGGACATTGGTGATGGGAAAGGTGCACTGGTGGAGGGATGAGTGCTGGAACATTGTATGACTGAAACCCAATCACGAAAAGCCTTGTAGTTATCTCATGGTGATTCAATAAAAATTAAGTTAAAAATACAAATAAAATTACTACCAAACAAGTAAATAAGCTGATTATTTACTTAGTTAATAATGCAATAATAAGTAAATAAACTATTTTCTTCAGAAGCTCACAGTAGCTGCCAAACATATTTGGTATTTCACTATTTCTTTCAGGATAAAGAAAAGCTATTCCTTGTAAATCTGCCTTCTTTAAGCATACTAAGATAAAATGTCCTTCAGTTTTACCCGTTGATACTTCTACTCCCTAAAATCATGCAAGCATCGCCCTCCCATCCATCCAGATTTTTATCGTTCATTGTGGGAAATACTAGCTAAGCTCCTGAACTGTGGGTTGAGCCCCCAAAATAGGGCTGCATAATTGACTGGAGGTGAGGCAATAAATTGCTTAAGATTTCTAAACATGCAAAGATCAAAAACTCATTCAACATTAACCACTTCATAAATCTGAGGTGCTTCTAGCAGCGTGAATACCTGTTGCATTTGGTAAAAAAAAAAGAATGGAATAAAGTTGAAGACACCTAATCTAAGAAGTTATGGTGCAGTTGCTACTCTTCTGTGTTAATATTGGAAGGAAATTTCCCTCACAAATGCCCTCAGTGCTTCCTGGGTGACGGGAGGCCTAGAGCCTGTTGCTTGCCTGCAGGGTCAAGCAGCTTGTTCTGTTGGGGGTAAAATTGCCACAAGCTAAAATCTGAGACATCGTGTATCCCCAGTCTCTGTCTTCCAGTTTCTTTAAAAATTCACATACCTAACACCGTGACTTACAATAATGTTCGTATTTATGTTCCAGGAATACCACATTGCTGCTCTAGGCCCACAACCAGAGTGCCAGCATCTCTTCACCACGGTTTCTGGGTCCCCTCTTGTCTTTCCTGCCCCTTCAAATGTTGTCTAGGCAGGCTCTGAGGGTTTATCATCATCATCTTTTGTTTATTCTTTTACTAACTTTCTTATTTCCATGCATGAGTGAAATCATTCAGTATTTGTCCTCCTTTGACTCTCTTCACTCAGTATGGAACCCTTTGGTTCCATCCATGTTGCAGTGAGCTGCAGGATTTCATATATTCTAATAGCCAAATAGCAGCATTTGAGATGTTAGAATTGAAATATTCATACACCTAGGGTTTTTCCCCTGATATTTGTTACTCATCTTGAATTTAGGAGGGAAGATAATTTTACATTTATCTAAAGCATTTCATTGATTCCTGGTTCTGTGCTCAGGGTTCACTCTTATATAGCTCAGGAGACAAAATGTGGTGTAGGGATCAAACCTTGGTTGTCCACATGCAAGGCAAGCTTTCTTATACACTGTACTATTGTTCCATCTCCTTTAAAATTTTCTAATTTAATCTATTGTCAATAGTTAGGCATGATTTGATAAGTGGAGTTTTATGGCAATCTGCTAACCCTTTCCCAGTTAACTTACTGAAATTTTTATAGAAAAGCATTTCATTGAAATATTCTCTCTAAAGTCAGCTTTTTTCTTAACTTTAATTGTCAGTTGTTTTCTCATACTCATCAAATTAACAATTTTCACTTTAAAATTGTACCATTTTATTTATGTTGACAGAGACAGTAGTGGAACTGCATTAGAGATTCTCTGGATTTTCATCAATGGGAGGGAATATTGTATACTAATACAAAACTTGTGTCTTAGCATCATGAAATATATATATATGCTCTAAACCTGATACTTTATATAAAACTACAATTGATATCATTCCTTGTATAGTGTTTGAAGACTATACATATGGATCACTATATTTTATGCATATAAAATATATCGCATCCAAGAATCCTTGGCATAGTACTTTTAAGAAATCTAACTACCTATATTAATTATGAAAAAGTTTTTGCATCTTCCCACAACATTTCTATGCCAAGGAGGACTTTTGATCAGAGATGATTTCTCTTTAAGAGGAGTTAGGAGTGAGATGTGATAGAGGTTGACTCATTTGCAGAATGAGTGTTTTAGTGCTTTCATTGAAACATTTTTATAAGAACTTGAGAAACTGAATATAACCATGTATGAGAACACTAGAAGAACAGATAGTACTGAATAAATGTGAAATTGAAATTGATTACCTGCAAGGCCATGCCCACCAAAGGTTATCTGTTGCTTCACGAATAGGAGGCTCTATTTTATAGGAAGAAAAAAACCCTTCCTTCCTATAGGATATTCAAGACTTAACATTTTGGATCTCTTCAAATAATATAAAAAATGTTCTACTGTTTTTGCAAACTAGCAGTGATCCTAGCAAACTTCAAAGCATGGAACAGATCTATAGGTATGTAAGTTAAAAATGAAAGTTCTTAGGAATCTCAGATATAGTAAAAGCTTTGGATAAATCTTTTTCTTTCTCTCTTTGATTTTTTAGGCCACTCTAGCTATGCTTGGGGCTTGATCCTGTCTCTGTGTTCAAGGATCATTCCTAGATATGCTTGGGGACCATAGATGGTGCTCGGGATCAAACAAGTGTTGGCCTTGTGCAAGGCAAGTGCCTAAGCCCTTGACCTATCTTTTCAACCATATCTATCTCTATGTCTCCCACCATTGCTCTTCTGATCACAATACCTAACTCAGGAAGCTAAACATCAAATTTGACTTAACTCTAAAGATGCCAGATATTGAGTGACATAGCTAAATAAAATAAAGCAAAATCACTTCAACCTAGGGTAAGAACAGAAACAATTAATCATTTTAATACCTCTATAACATTTAACTTGCTCTGAAAAAAAGCACTATTTTCAGTCTGAAATTTACCACATGCCAGCTGGAGAATAAACAGATATATGTTTTTGAACAGCCCATATGGCATTATATAAAACTCTGTTAGAGTCTCAGATTTTCCCAAAAAATAAAACACAAGCTTTCCATAGAAAAGATAGTTTGGACTCACTTAATGATCAGAATTTAGTCCATATGTCCAGAAACCAAGTTCAAGCTTCAGACAAAGAGAATATAAAGAATAGAGGAAATGAAGGGAGCAAAACCGAGTCACTGTGATTCCAGAAACAGTAGCGAGAGCCAGCAACCCCTGCAGTGAGTTCTCTGTGGTGCGATGGTGTTTGTCAGTGGCAGGAGGCACAAACCTGGGCCCAGTGCAGCATGTTCTGAACAGATGTTCCGCGGTGCTATGTGACAAGTAAACATCCAAGCGACTCTGCAAAGTCAAGAGAACATTTCTCACCTGGAGGCTAACTCATCATTCCATCACACGCATATTTGAATATTTCCCTCTTTTCTCAGGAATAAATTGGTCACATAGCCTCTGAACATATTTTAGTAGAGAAAGTACATTTTCACTAATTTCCCCCAACCGTTCCTCCCATATTGCTCCGACTTGAGGAGTGTCTTCTAGAACTCAGAAAGAGCATTCCATAGTCAATAAAGATGGGTGCACCATTTATTCCCAGTCCCCTTTACAGAAGGTACAGGAGGGTCAAGAAATAAAAACCCCTTTGACCTCATTCACCCTGTGCTAAGTCCCAAGGGGCATTCTCAGAGAGCTGCTGGTAATCAGATCCTGAGAACAGATGGATTTTCTCCTGTTTTCTAATTGGATGGAGTAGAGGTTGCATCACACCTGGCTGTGCTCAGGTCTTATTCCTGTCTCTGTGCTGAGAGATCACTTGTGGTATTTGGGGAACCACATAATACAGGGCTCCAGGTCCTTCAGATGCAAGATAAGCGTCATATTCACTGCACTCTCTCTCTGGTCTGTTTTTTAATTTTTTTTGTTTTTTAAATTTTTAAATGTGGTAAAATTCTACAAGATTCTTCAGAAATGTGTTAGACCTCAACCATCTAGTATTTCAACTTCCATTAATATTTGGATTTCCTCTGAATTAAAAACAACCTTGATCCTTTCCATTTAAGATTTTTTCTACCAAAGTGAGGATCAGAAGCTTGTTGTATCACTGGTATCACTTGTCTTCCCTTTGTTCATTGATTTGCTCAAGCAGGCACCAGTAACATCTTCATACATCCTGTCACAAGCAGTGTAGCCCAAGGGTATCTGCTTGCTCCAGGAACATGAAGAGCCTCAAACTATTTGGTCAGATCATGAGAATGAGGTCTATAATTGTTACTGGTTTTTGGCATATCAAATATGACACGGGTTGCTTGCCAGGCTCTGCCATGCAGTTAGGATACATTTGTAGTAGCCTTTCATCTTGTGCATTTATTGATGAACTTCGGAGATGGGACCAATCACCTTTTCTGATGGGTGGAGCTCTGACGAGCTGTGGAGTCTGGATATTGAAAATGGTGGCCCTCATGGTGTGGGGGTTCCTCTGGTTTCTTGCGAGCCTCTGCTGGGATGGCCGGCCAGGGCTGACAGATCACCGTGAAACTGTAAATAAAGACTTTCCCTTTCCACTCCTGCATAGATCTCTGATGCAGGGGGTCTATACTGTGCACAGGATAAGATGCAAGTCGGTGGAGGTGGAAGTTGAGTGGCAGTGGTTGTCTCTGCTCCACAGAGGCAGACATAGCCTGTCTTCACATCTCTCAGACAGTCTCTTTCACGAGAACCAAACCGACTTCTCCTATTCAAACAGTTCCTACTCCCATTGCGTTTCATATTTCTCTTCAGAACCGGAAACCAGACAGGCTGATGGCTTGCCAGCCTAGAGGGCGACTCCAGGGGCTCCAGTGGGCCTGTGGGCCCCAGCTCCACTTCCCCAGCAACGAGGAGCAATGGCATGCAGAGCTTGGAGAAGCATGATGGAGTTTGAAAATAATCCAACTATTTATGTGTTATTCAAACCCCTGAATCCACATTAAAATCTCCAAGTTTCATTCCAGATAGGTATATATCAATATTATACCATATAGCCACTAAAATGGGTCCATTTCGAATAAGAGCAATATTCTACAGTCCAGTACTCAACAGTGATAAAATAACTAAAGAAACGTGCAGTGAGGACTCTCCTGAGACCCTGAATGACCACTGCTGCCGTTTTGTAAACTGAACTCTTGCGAACTTTTTAGTCTTGCCAAGAGGGTGATTTTGAAATTAGCACTGTGTATTGCTTAAAAGTCTTTTAAAATTAGTTCTGTATTTGATTTAATTCATCTTTATTTTATGTTTCCACCTAACTAACAGGCAAATAAATATAGTTCTTTCAGTAAGCTGATAAAGCAATTTGCTAAAGTGTTATTTGAGTTACAATCCTTTTTTTTAAATAAATCTCCCTAGAAAACAAGGCAAGTGTTGATTATTGTTTTGTACTGACAGGGAGACAAGGCTCTCAGAAGTGTGTGAGATATATGAAGACTATTTCTCCTTAGTTCATTTAAAACATTATCTCTTCCCTAGGAAGAGAGTATTAGTTTCCTTTCTTTCCCTTTCCAGTCTTCAGGTCTGTAGTTAGTCACTAAGAAAGAAAACAATCAAACACGTTGGAAAGGTAAGAACCTTAATTCTTATCCTTCTCAGCACAACCTTTTTTGGGAGAGCAGGGATATTTTGGTTCACTATGGTAGTACTCAGAGCTTACCCATGCTTAGCCTGGGCTTACTCTTGGCTCTGGGCTTAGGAGTCACTCCTGGTAGTGCTTAAGGGATCAGATGCTACTCCACAGATTGAATAGGGTCAGTCATATGCAAGGCAAGTACCTTAACTCCTGTACTATCTCTCAAGCCTTTTCCCTCAATAAATATTGATCAGTGATTTATAGTATTACTGAAGAGCCATGATTTTATCCCTTTGGTTTAAAGATGTATGAGGTTCAGAACTATATCTAAATCACCCATGAAAGTAGAACACTGGTAAAGCCACTCTACCAATGCCTAAGCAAATGCACTGAAATTCTACTTTATAATTATGAAGTAGGTCTCAGGCATAACAAGATAAAAATTTCAAAATCGTAGCCTAATCTAATTGAAACACTTTCCAGTGGTGGGTATTTGGTCAACAGGAGTAGTTGGTAAATATTTTCATCAATAAGTTCTTAAATTACCCAGGTTGTATAACATAAACATATTAAAGACATTAGGGAAAACACAGAATGAACATTCCTTCAATATGTAATAAACAACTGCTCTCCCAAAGTACTTAAACGTACCATATTTAAGTTTTTTTGGATCAAATCCACTCAAAGAAAACAAGAAATTGCTGCAAATACGTTGAAATATCTTGCGGTTGCACACCTTGGTCTGCAATAAATTGGTCAAAAGATGTATGAGGGTGGAACATCTTGTCACCAAACAGCACCTGCAATGTTAATTTAAAACACCATAAATTTTATGACTACTAAAGATAAGTGGAGAATGAATGGTAATTTGGACATGCAATGATGGAAGGTGATACCTGCCCGGTACTCATCCTTAGTGAAATTGAGATACCTATTAAATTTTTTCTTTGTAATTTTCCCCCAAACCATAGTTGTATAGTTGTAGTTCCCTTAGCTCACAGATTTATTTCTTTGCTTTCTACTAAATTTTCCAATGATGGTGGTGATGATTGTGATGGTGGTGCTGCTGGTGCTGGTGCTGGTGTGTGTGTGTGTGTGTGTGTGTGTGTGTGTGTGTCTGTGTGTGTGTCTGTGTGTGTGTCTGTGTGTTTGGTGTGCTTTATGAGAAATCAGTTCCCTAAAAAACTGGAAAGGCTTTGATGTTGTATAAACCTACCTCTTATATTTTAATTATCCCAAATTTCTCAACTACTACCCACTTTTATATCCCACCATACTTTACTATGTAAAGTCAGTTTCATAATCTTAACTTAGGGTTTATTTTAACTGGATGCTACCCATTCTCCTTTTTATTGATCAATAATCCACAGATGCGTGAGATCATTTGGCATTTACTTCTTACCATCTGACTTATTTCCTAAACAGGATGCCTTCTAAAGTTCTAAGTTGCAGCAAAATGTAAAATTCATTTAGCTGAAAGCATTCCATTTGGTATATATGCCATGATTTTCTTTGTTTCTTTTCTGTCGATCATAGTCCTGCCCCTTGAAGTATTGCAGGCGTAACTAGAGTGTCTGGCTGCATCAACAGGTTGCAGACAGGAGACAGGCTGGGTCCTGGTTGGTTGATGGTCTGACATAGAAAAAGACTGGGCTCCCTGGGATGAACCCAGAGCCACGGCAGATCCTGGTAAGCTACCTGTGGTGTATTCAATAAGACCTCATTCCCAATGAATGGAAACATTACTGGCACCTACCCAAGCAAATTGATGATCAGTGGAAAGACAAGTGATACAAGTGATAGTCATTATTAAAAAAAATTCCTTTCAAGAAAAAGTCTCTTCAACAAACGGTGTTGGTAAAACCTAATACCCCATATGTTAAAAAATAAAAATAAGTCATTTTCTCAAACCTTTTGTAATAACTAATACAAAGTGATTAAATACCTTAAGATTAGTTCAGAATCCATAAGTACATTAAAGATAATATAGGTAGAACTCTCCAGGAAATGAACTCTAGTTTGTCTTCAGTTATTTTACTCCAAGGCAAAGACAATAAAATCAAAGATAAACAATGTGACAATATCAAGTTAAAAAGATTTTGTATGACAGACAAAATTCAAGCTAAACTAAGGGATCGGAGTGATAGCACAGAGGGTAGGGAATTTGTCTTGCGTGCAGACATGCAGTCAACTTGGGTTCAATCCTTGGCATCCCATAAGGTCCCTGAGCACAGTCAGGGGTGATTCCTGAATGTTGAGCCAGGAGTAACTCCTGAACATCCTCAGGTGTGACCCAAAAAGAAAAAAAAAGGAAGATATTCTACTGAATGGCATAAAACATTTTCACACGATATATCAGATAAAGGGTAATATAAAAATACTCAAAAAGTTAAACAAAAAAATGTCCAATAACCCCATCAAAAGACATATTAAGGGATTGGGGTGGTGGAGGGGGGGAAAGCGGGATTGGTGGTGGGAAATGTACTGCACATTGGTGTAGGATTGGGTGTTGGAACATTGAAAAACTGAAACCTTATCATGAACAACCTTGTAACTGTGTATTTAATGTTGATTCAATAAAATGAAATTTAATTAAAAAATTTTAAATGCCCAGAGGAGATAGGAACTTCCTGAAAGAACAATTATGTAAGCAGAGTAACAGCTACTGAAGAAAGAATTAGTGATCTCGAAGACGAGGTTCAGAGATTCTGTAGACAACACCAGAAGATGGAAAAATGACTCACAAACAACGAACAGACTACCAGAGAAAATCGGGATGAAGCCAAAAGGAACAACATATGCATCATTGGGGTCCCAGAAGGGCAAGAAGAAAACCCCGATGAAGAAGAAACTGTCAAAGCCATCATCGCTAAGAAGTTCCCTGAACTGAAGAAAGTATGCTCCCAGATACAGGAGGCCAGTAGGATACCAGCTAAAATAAACCCCAATAAGAAGACTCCAAGACACATCCTTATTAAAATGACAAAAACAATAGACAGATAGAATACTGAAAGCAGCAAGATCAAAGAAGGAAATCACATACAAAGGAACATCCCTGAGATTTGCAGCAGACTTCTCAGATGAAACACTCCAAGCCCAAAAACAATGGTGGGATATTGTGAAAAGACTCCATGAACTGCAGGCCTCACCAAGAATTCTTTACCCAGCTAGACTTACTTTCAGATGTGAAGGAAAGATACACAATTTCATGGATAAATAACAACTCAGGAAATTCATAGACTCAAAACCAACTTTAAAAGAAGGATTGAAGGGTCTATTGACAACCCAAAACCACAACAAGTTTAAACAGAAAGATGGCACAAAATCCAGTGCCAATAATCTCTCTCAACATCAATGGTCTAAACACACCAATTAAGAGACACAGGGTGGCAAAATGGATTAAAAAATTGAATCCAACATTCTGCTGCCTACAAGAAACACATCTGAATAATCAGAGCAAACACAGACTCAAAGTCAAAGGCTGGAAGACCATTCTCCATGCAAACAACTCCTCCAAAGGTGGGTGTGGCCATACTCGTATCTGACAATATAGACTTCAGGCTGAAAAAAGGTTAAAAGGGACAATGAAGGCCATTTCTTAATAATTAAGGGATATGAATACCAGGAAGAAATCACACTACTAAACATATATGCACCAAATGAGGGGCCAGCAAAATACTTAAAACGACTATTAATAGACCTCAAAGAAGACATTAACAGTTGCACAATAATAGTTGGAGACTTTAACACTGCCTTATCGACTATAGATAGATCAAGAAGACTGAAACTCACCAGGGAAATACTGGAACTGAAGGAAGAAATGGAAGAAAGAGAGCTAGTTGGTATATACAGGGCTTTTCATCCCCAAAAAGCTGAATACACATTTTTTCCAGTGCACATGGAACATTCTCCAAGATAGACCATATACTGAGCCACAAAGCATACCTCAACAAAATAAAAAGATAGAAATTGTGTCAATTATCTTTTCAGATCATGATGCACTGAAAATAGTAATTAACCATACACAGAAGCAGCGAGTCAAACCAAACACCTGGAATCAACAGCTCACTGCTGAACAACAAATGGGTCATAGAAGAAATCAAACAGGAAATCCAAAGATTCCTAGAAAAAAAATGACAATGAAGATACCAACTATCAGAACTTGTGGGACACAGCAAAGGCTGTGTTAAGAGGAAAGTTCATAGCTCTGCAAGCATTCATCAGGAAAGAAGGAAGGGCCCACATACATAACCTGACCTCACAGCTGAAAATATTAGAAAGAGACCAACAAAAGAAGCCCAACCCAGGCAGAAGGAAGGAAATGATAAAACTTAGGGAGGAAATCAACGAGCTGGAAACCAAAAAAAAACAATCCGAAAGATTAATGAAAACAAGAGCTGTTTCTTGAAAAATTAAACAAGATCGACAAGCCACTGGCAAAACTTGTAAGGACAGGGAAAGAGAGAACCCAAATAAACAGAATCAGAAATGAAAATGGTGACATCACAACAGAAAAGACAGAAATCCAAAAGATCATCAAAGATTACCGTGAGAACCTGTATGCCACGAAACATGAGAACCTAGAAGAAATGGATAAATTCCTGAAGTCCTATAACCTCCCACAATTGAAACAAGAAGATCTCCAATACCTGAATAAGCCTATAGCCATTGAGGAAATTGAAACAGTTATTAAAAGTCTGTCCAAACACAAAAGCCCAGGTCCTGATGCGTTCACTAGCGAATGCTACCAAACCTTTAAGGAGGACCTACTGCCTGTTCTGTTCAAGCTCTTCAAGGAAATAGAAGAAACAGAAACATTCCCAAACAGCTTCTATGAGGCACACCTCATAAATCACCCTGATACCCAAGCAGGGAGAGACAACACAAAGAAGGAAAATTACAGACCAATCTCCTTGATGAACACAGATGCACAAGATCTTCAACAAAATACTAGCAAACAGAATCCAAAGACTCATCAAAAGATTATACATCATAACCAAGTAGGATTCATCCCGGGAATGCAAGGATGGTTCAACATTCTCAAATCAATCAACATAATACATCATATAAATAAGAGAAAAAAATAAAAACCATATGATCCTATCAATAGACGCAGAAAAAGCATTTGACAAGATCCAGCACCCATTCATGATTAAAACCCTCCAGAAAATGGGAATTGAAGGAAGCTTCCTCAAGATAGTCAAAGTCATCTACCAAAAGCCCACAGCGAGTATCATTCACAATGGGGGAAAAATTGAAAGCTTTCCCATTAAGATCAGGAACATGACAAAGTGGCCTTCTCTCACCTCTTTTATTCAATATAGTACTCGCCAGAGCAATCAGAGAAGAAAAGGACATTAAGGGCATCCAGAAGAAATCAAGAAGAAATCAAGTTATCATTATTTGCAGATGACATGATATTATACTTAAAGAACCCTAAACTCTCGACCCAAAAACTCTTAGAAAAAATAGACATGTATAGTAGAGTGGCAGGGAACAAAATCAATACCCAAAATTCGGTGACTTTCCTATACACAAATAACGAAAGAGAAGAAAGGGATATTAAGAAATTGATTCCATTCACAATTGTACCACAGAAAATCAAATACCTAGGAATCAGCTTAACAAAGTGTGTAAAGGACCTACAAAGAGAACTACAAGACACTGCTTCAAGAAATAAAAGAGGACACGGGAAATGGAAACACATTCCCTGCTCATGGATGGGGAAAATTAACATTGTCAAGATAGTAATACTTCCTAGAGCTTTGTACAGATTCAATGCGGTTCCTATAAGGATACCCATGGCG
The DNA here is from genome assembly GCA_021461705.1 of Cryptotis parvus. Lineage (NCBI taxonomy): Eukaryota > Metazoa > Chordata > Mammalia > Eulipotyphla > Soricidae > Cryptotis > Cryptotis parvus. Next base: position 53,260 of record JAJIBD010003861.1, on the reverse strand, counting down.
TTCTTTAAAGAAATTGACCAAACACTCCTGAAATTCATATGGAATAATACACCCACGGATAGCTAAAGCAATCCTTGGGAAAAAGAAGATGGGAGGCATCACCTTTCCCAACCTCAAACTGTACTACAAAGCAGCAGTAATAAAAACAGCGTGGTACTGGAATAAAAACAGACCTGTGGATCTATGGAATAGAATTGAGCATCCTGACACCCGTCCTCAAAGACATGATCAGTTAATCTTTGACAAAGGGGCAAAGAGTCCAAATTGGAGTAAGGAAAGCCTCTTCAAAAAGTGGTGCTGGGAAAACTGGGAAGCGACATGTAAAAAATATGAATTTGGACCTGTGTCTAACACCTTGCACAAAAATCAAATCAAAATGGATTAAAGATCTCAATATCAGACCTGAATCCACAAAGTACGTTGAATAAAATAGAGGAAAAACCCTCCACGACTTTGAAGCTAAAGTCATCTTCAAAGGTGAAACACCACTAACACAGCAACTAGAAGAAAAGATAAACATATGGGACTACATGAAACTAAAGAGCTTCTGCACCTCGAAAGAAACAGTGACCAAGATAGAAAGACAGTCCACAGAATGGGAAAAAATATTCACCCAATACCCATCTGATAAGGGGTTAATATCCAGGATATATCAGGCACTGGTACAGCTATATAAGAAGAAAACAGCCAACCCCATAAAAATGGGGAGAAGAGACGAACAGAAACTTTGACAAGGAAGATATTCGAATGGCCAAAAAGGCATATGAAAAAATGCTCATCATCACTAATCATCAGAGAGATGCAAATCAAAACAACAATGAGATATCACCTCACACCACAGAGAATGGCCCATATCCAAAAGGGGTAAAAGCAACAAATGCTGCCATGGATGCGGGGAAAAGGGGACTCTCATACATTGTTGGTGGGAATGTCGACTTGTACAACCTTTCTGGAAAACAATATGGTCATTCCTCCAAAGACTAGAAATTGAGGCTCCCTTTTGACCCAGCCATACCACTCCTGGGAATATACCCTGGGAAGCCAAAAACACACAGTGGAAGCACAATCCGCACTTTTATTTTCATAGCAGCACTATTCTCAATAGCCAGAACCTGGAAACAACCAATATGCTAGAGAACTGATGACTGGATAAAAGAAACTGTGGTACATCTACACAGAGGAATACTATGCAGCTGTTAGGAAAAATGAAGCTATGAAATTTGCCTATAAATGGATGGATATGGAAAGGATCATGTTGAGTGAAATTAGTCAGAAGGAAAGAGAGAGACATAGAATAGCTGCATTTATTTGCATGATATAAATATATCAGGTGGTCTTACCTGATATATTTATATCAAATGTGGAAATTACCACAAGCGTGAGGGTGTCAGAGGTTAGGTAAGACAGAGAAGGGAACATGTGTGAATAAATGTCGAAAGGGCTGATACCAACATAGAACTGAGCATTAAATAAAGGCAAAAAATGCACATGATGGCTTCCAAGTGTATGTAGTGCAACCCACAATGTGTAGGAGAAGGAAGGGAAAGAGAGGGAGAGAGAAAAGAGTTAAAGGACCTGCCATTTAGGCAGGCTATGGGAGTTTCATCAGTAAATACTCAAGATGAGAGCCTTCTACTGAGAGTATAAAACCTACAGGGCAGAGCCTGGCAAGCTACCCGTGTTATTTTTGATATGCTAAAAACCAGTAACAATTATGGACCTCCTCATCCCCATGACCTGAGGGAATGGTTTGAGGCTCTTCATGCTCCTGGAGCGAGCAGATGCCCTTGGGCTACACTTGCTGCGACAGGATGTGTGGAGATGTTACTGGTGCCCGTTTGAGCAAATCAATGAACAACGGGAAGACAAGTGATACAAGTGATGGGAGGGGGAGGGAACTGGGGACATTGGTGGTGGGAAATGGGCACTGGTGGAGGGGGTGCTGGAACACTATGTGACCGAAACCTCCAAACATGAACAACGTTGTAATTGTATATCTCATGGTGGTATAATAAAATGTTTAATTTTTTAAAAAATAACACATATGTAAGGAAGTAAGCATTTGAAAAAGTGCTCATCATTATTTATCAAGGAACTGAAAATAAAGAAAATATAATGAGTTATCATTGAATGCAAATGAGAATGGCACATATGAAAATGACTGGAAATAATCAGTGCTGGTGGAAGTGGGAGAAATGTTTATTTGCCATTGTTTAGAATGGATCTGCTCAGCCTCTCTCACTATTGTTTTCCCCCTCCCCAAGACTCTCACTATGTTTTAATAGGACTGTTTAGTTTTCTATAATAGCTATTTTTATAATCATACTGTAATAAACTAGATAGAAGGTTGAAAATAGAAATTTAATTCTTAAAGCTTGGAAGAATCTAGTTATAGCAAAAATTGATTTTACTTTTTTTTTTTGGTCTGTTTTTGAGCCACACATGGCTATGCATGCTCAGGGATTACTCATGGGTGAGCAATCAGGAATCACTTCTGGTGGTGCCCGGGTTGGGGGGATAGAGATGCTGGGAATCAAAACTGGGTAAGCTACATTTAGGGTAAGCACCAGACCCACTGTGCGGTGGGTCTCCAGTTTATAAAAAATGAGTATACTTCTTATGAATTTTTTATTAACTGGGAATGACAGTAAAGCAAAACAACTAGCATTTCTCTTTATTTCACTAATTCTCTGCAAGATTTTATACAATCTCTGGTAAAGTAGATAGTAAATTCCTACTGGATTAATTTGTTGAGTTCTAGAAAGTGCTTTCTATGTTTAAAAGTTAAAATTATTTAATACAATATTTGTTTTATGAAATGACTATATGTCTGATTTTATGTATCCCTTCAGATCCCAAAATAGGGAGAATGGAAGAAAATAAGGGTGGAGAGGGAAAGGTAGAGGAAAGTTATTATATGTTAGACCAAATAAAATAAGATCTCTTTAGGTCTATAGAGCAAAAGTTAACCATTGTAGGAGTTTTCTAGTTCATTTTTTCCTCTTGTTTTTTGGTTACAGTCACGGGGACACTTACTTGGACATTATGCTGGAGTTGGTTTGATCTACTTAATAAATTTTCATTCTTTCTGTATAAATGCATACATAAACATTTAATCACAATGGCAACAGATGTGTAGGGTAAATATGTGTGTGTGTTTGTTGTGTCTATGTGTGTGCTATTAGGATCAAACCTAGGGTTTCAGGCATGAATGACAAGCATTCTACTACTGAGCCACTTCCCTGATTCATAGAATGAATTAATCTTTCAAGAGAATGTTGACGTCTACTCTATGTCCTTTAGTATGAGAACCTAAATAGAAAATACACATAAATAACAACAATCATAAATGTAATCAGTCATAAAAAATGATATGAAAGAAGTTTTATCTACTATTTTGGGTCATTGTTATCTGTCTGACAATCATTTTTCACCAAGGTAAAGAGAATTAGCATGACAGTCTCTGGCTCCTACCTCTGTATCCATGCCTGTGTGGCTCAGTTAAGCTATCACATTTTTACCCAATGATAAGTAACTGCTTCTTTACCCTAATCTAAAAATGAGGCTAATGATGTAGGTCAGACATCCGTATAGCACCCATTTAGAGTGAGACTTGCCAATTTATAGGTACAATTCCAAATTAGTTCTGTAGGGGGCGTGTTTGCTGCATTAACCAGTAGAGACAGGCTTCTTGAGCTTTTTTTTCGTAAGAATAAGAACTAGATGAACATCCTTTCTGTGCCTACTATCCTAGACACTGGCACCTGACTTGCCAAGCAGATCCAGCTCTCAACAGGCTGCTGAGCTGAACAGCCTTGTGCCCGGGGCCCAGGATCAACTTCTTCATGTTGGTGTCCAATGTGTGGGGAAGTTAACGTGGATGAAAGGGTACTGAGCAAGGTTAGCCTGGCCAGATACGGGTTCGAATTCTGAATTTATTTTTCACTTGACTAGGGACTGGCTGCTAAGTCTTTCTTGGATTAAGTTTCTTCTTTTAAGAAACGAAGAGAAACTCCTACAAAGCCCATGTGATTGTGGGCTTTGTAGCAGAACTGGCAGTTGTAAGTAAACAGAATAATCTAATTTTGAAAAACTCAGAAAAATACAATTTTTATAAACTGTAGTCTTAAAATGCTGCCTAGACTCTACATAGGATTGGCATATTAATGCTGCTTTGAAGAATATTTTAATTATTTTTCTTTGAAACCCCAAAGCTATTCTAGACAGATGCTCTGGATAGATGCGTAGAAGCTTCTCTAGGTAGGAGCTCATAAACAGGAGTAATAGTAAAACATTTCTGGTACACAATTTTTAAAAAAGCATTAAGTGGAAAAAGGAATGGAAACAATACTGACAAACAATACTAACAAACAAATTTCATACAACACAGAAAAAAAGAAAAAGGTTAAAAATGTTTGAAAAATCTACACTATGGAATACTATGCAGCTGTCAGAAAAGATGAAATTATGAAATTTACCTGCAAATGGATGGACATGGAGACTACCATGCTGAGTGAAATTAGTCAGGAGGAAAATGACAGATATAGAATGACTGCATTCATTAATAGGATATAAATAGATACCAGTGTTTTACTAAATGTGGGAAATGGTAATGGCAGATTAGAACTCACCATTGAATATACACAAAGAGACTTAAGTGATAAACTCTAAATATCTGCAAGGCTAGCCACAATGTGTAAAAAGAAGAGGGAGAGAGATGCAGAGACAGAGAGAGAGACAGAGAGAGAAAGAGTGGATACTGGGGTACCTGCTATTGAGGCAGCCTGGGGGTGGGCGGAGAGGGTGGGGTACATTGGTGGTGGAAATGGGGCACTGGTGGAGGGATGGGTGCTGGCATACTGTACTACCAAGAACCAATTATGAACACTTTTGTAATTGTATGTCTCACGGTGGTATAATAAATTTTTTTTAAAAAAGCAAAAAAAAAGTTAGAAAAAAAGTATAGACAAAACCACAGTAATGAATGATTTGAAACAGAATGAGGGATAGGACAGGAAAGGTGAAGATTGACAAACAAAAGACATGGAAACTCAGGGGCTGTGGCAGAGTACACAGATATAATATCATATGGTATTTAATGAACTCCAGCTTCTATCAGTTACAATGAATATATAATTAACACATGCATTTAATAAATATCCCAAACAACTAGGAAAATTTCACCCATTATGCTACTTATTTATTTGTGAAGAGTAATCAACATATATGGAGAATATATATAAAGTAAACAATGATATTATTAAACATAACTATAAAATCTATCATAGCATGATAACCAAGACTAAGATGAATAACATATCCTTTATCTCATACAAACTCTTCAGCGCCACCCTCGAGAACATCATGCGACAATTAGAATGGAAAGGAATGGGAGTGAAGATGGTCAGCAACTACACCACCTCCATTTCGCTGGTGACTTAAGTTTCCATGTCTTTTGTTTGTCAATCTACACCTTTCCTCTCCTATCCCTCATTCTGTTTCAAATCGTTCATTACTGTGGTTTTATCTATACTTTTTTTCTAACATTTTTAACCTTTTTCTTTTTTTCTGTGTTGTATGAAATTTGTTTGTCAGTATTGTTTGGCAAGTACACGGTAAATTTCAAGTATGCAATACTTTATTATTTACTATAAAAATCATGTTATACATTTATTCCTGGAAACATTTGGATAACAGGAGAGAAAAGTAAGGAAACACTGTGCTTAAAAATGTATACTAGGGGCTGAAGAGATAGCAGGTCAGGAACTTGCCTTTCAGTGACCAACGGGGTTCAATCATTGCCATCCTGTATGGCCTCCTGAGGCAACCAGGAGTGATCTTTGAGTGAAGAAGCAGGGATAAGTCCTGAGCACCTCTAGGTGTGATCCAATTTTTAAAAAATTCATACTATAAGCTCTATGACTGTCTATTATTTCTTTAAGTATTTTTTTGCTTTTTGGTCACACCTGGTGATGTTCAGGGGTTATTTCTTGCTTTGCACTCAGTATTTACTCCTGGCAGTGCTCAGGGGGGCCATATAGTATGCTGGAGATGGAACCTGCGGATTTGCTGCATGCAAGGCAAATGCCTTACCTTCTATACTATTGCTCTGGCACCAAGCTGTCTATTATTTCAATTTTCTCAATTTCTATATCTATCAGCCGACATGTAACAATATTCTCATAACCATTTACCTCGTTTTTGTTTTGCTTTTTTGCACATCTTAATGTCCTATTTCCATCTGCTTTGGTTTGGTTACCAGGAGGACTCTATCTAAAAGGGAACTTTACTTATGCCATTAGCCTATGTAAATAATAATTTGGAGTCATGAACCTAGAAGCCACAGACATGAATCAGTAGTATGGTTAATAAATATAATGAGATAATAAAGTATTTATTATTTATATATACATACATATATATATATATATATATATATATATATATATATATACATAATTTCAACATCTGAACTCCACAGCTTGTCAGAGCTCCACCCAAGAGAAAAACCATCTCTCCCTGGTTTATCTGTAAAAGCAAGAGATGAGAGCCTACTATCAAGAGTATACCACTGGCACAGCAGAGCCTGGCAAGCTACCCATGTCGTATTTGATATGCCAAAACCAGTAACAATTATAGACCTCATTCCCATCACCTTAAGGAATGGTCTGAGTCTCTTCATATTTCTGGTGCAAGCAGATGCTCTTGGGCTACACTACATTATAAGGAGATGTTACTGGTGCACCCTGGAGCAAATCAGTGAACAATGGGAAGTCAAGTGATACAAGTGAAATACTTTCCATGGTTACCCATTACCTAGAGAATAAATTCCAAACTTACTAATTGGTATCCAGTTCCTTTCAGAATCTATTTCTACTTCTATTCCCAAAACTGGTTTTACGTGGGTTCTACGGTTTGAATTTGCCACTTTTGCTTTCCTAAACATTTAGTCTGAAATGTGCTTTTATAGACAAACTGCTTCCTGATGTCATGTATGAAAATAGTGGCCCCTAGTGACATTTTTACTGAATTAAACTACACTAAAGGCATGTCAAAGAGTGTAGCCTGCTGAAGCAAAGCTATGCAAATCAATAAGAATGGCAAGCTCCCACCATTTCAAATTAACTCCGTGTAGTTTGAGATTGCTGAAAAAGTTTAGCAAGAAATTCAGTATTATTTAACCATTATTATGGTGGGACCAAGCTGAACTTGAATTCTTATTGTAGAAGACAGGGCCAGAGTCATAGTACAGTAGGTCAGGCATTTAACTCATCACTGGATAATTTGCTTATGACTCATCATAATTTCTAGCTTCTATGCTTTTTTTTACTTCCAAAATCATGCTGAACAACACGTGCACCTTCAGTTATGGAAGAAATGCACATGAATATGCAAAAGGAAAGCACAACAACCTACACAGATTAATTCACCTTGACTAAATAAACAATATTATTAAGCTGTCAGCAGAAAGAACCTAGGGTCTAAGATACATTCTACATTTTAAACAGTTGATAGACTGCGTCTATGAATTGTAGGTGATTGGGCAAGTGCTGGGAAAATGTGGTCTGTGAAGATGACAGCAATAACAATAGTTGACATTTATTAAAGATTTGCAATGTGCAGACCTGGCTTACAGGATTTACATATAAAACCTCACAGTAGTCTTGTGAGTAGGGACTAGCAGACTGCCACTTAACAGGAGAATAAAATGATTCCCTTTAAACTCTTGACCAAATTTGTTTACTTGATTGACATTCAAACCTGTGACATCCATTTCCTGATATAATATAAAGTACTGTACTATAAAAAAAATAATATTGAGGACAAAGGTGTGAGTTGAATCACATGTGGGAGAACATCCTAAGCAGAGCAGACTGTAGGTTTGAAGGCCCTGATAGGAGCCCCCAGGGCCAGGATGGCTGCAGTTGGAAAAGTTATGGGTTTGGGCGGCACTGTGCAGAACTCATAAGCGCTTTATTTTCCTTTGAGTGAGATGAAAACTATTGAATTGTTTTGAGCCAAGAAGTGATATGGTCAGACATCCTTTTGATTTCTTTCTTTTTTTTTTCCTTTATTTGGGTCACACCCGGCAATGCTCAGGGGTTGCTCCTGGCTCTGCACTCAGGAATTACTCCTGGCGGTGCTCAGGGGACCGTATGGGATGCCGGGATTGAACCCAGGCCGGCACAGGCCGGCGTGCAAGGCAAAGCGCCCTACCCGCTGGACTATAGCTCCGGCCCCAGACATCCTTTTGAAAGGATGGACACTAGAGAGATTATACAGGGGTAGGGCGCTTGCCTTGCACTTGGCTATCCATGTTTAATACCCAGCACCCTGTGTGCTCCCTGACCCCCACAGGAGTGATCCCTGAGTGTAGAGTTAGGTGTAAGGGATCATAAACAAAAACAATAAAAAGAATATAAATTCCCGACTCACAGACATGGGGCAGAGCTGCTATTAGCTCTCCCTGTGCCCAGCTGCTCATAAGGCACCCAGGAGGGATGGCGGGTTCTAGCCCTGGCCCGCCACCCCAGCAGAGCCTTGCAACAAGCCAGATGACCCCCACTCCATGAGGGCCTCCATTTTCCACATCCGGACTTCTCTCTCGTCAGAACTCCACCCAGCACACCAGCCTATCACAGCCCGGTGAGGCCGCTCGGTTCATCAATAAATGCTGGGCTTAGAGATGACTACAAGAGTATGCTACCTGCACGGCAGAACCTGGCAAGCTATCCAGTCTTGTATTTGATATGCCAAATACCAGTAACAACTATAGGCCTCATTCCGGAATGGATTGAGGCTCTTTATGTTCCTGGAGCAAGCAGATGCCCTTGGGCTCTACTAGCATGAGACAGGACATATGGAGATGTTACTGGGGCCCGCTCGAGCAAATTGATGATGAACAGGAAGACAGTGACAGTGATACTATACTGTCTAGGAAAAGTAGGGGACACAGGAAGAAAGTTAGCTGACACAAATAAATTAATCAACACAGTTCCTGCTTTCACTGTGGTTGAGGAGAGATATGGGAGGGAAGCCTCTAAACATAGATGAAGACAATTAGTTAAATGAGAGTAGGTTAGGTCCTTCAACCTTATTGGCAAACCTACATGGGTCCCAAAGCATCTACTATATTCCCAGAAGTTCATTGTCTCTTGAAATCAGCAATAGAGTTTGTTTTAATTACCACAAATTTAAATGGAAGAAGTCACATACCTTCACCAGTTTTCTTGAAAGAGTTGTTAATCTTTTCATAGGGCTTTGGGTGTATTTCACTGTGATGACAGGAGCCAAAGCAAAAAATATCTTAATCCTTTTAGCCAGCTCTGGAATTGTAGAAAATGCTATGAAAGCTGAAATGGAAAAAGATACTATCATAGCTCTAAAATAATTTTAATTAAGTAAATAAATCTATGGAAAAAATAAAGAAAACATAAAGTAATTCAAAAAAGTACCATGTGTAGGAAGGAGTATCTAAAATTTTCTAGTACAGAATTGATTAATCAGAATAAATTCTTTTCATAGTTCAGTGCCTGTGTCAGAGAGGTAAGTGTACTTAGAAAGCATTGCAGAAAGGGTTAACATGCAGCTGGGCACATCTAGGTAAACTCTAAGGACTGTTCTGTTGGTAACACATTATAACCCAGTTGGGGCTTCTCACTAGTTTTGTAAAAAATTTTCACGAATTGTCTCCCTATCTCAGCCTGTTTTTTTTTAAAGATGTTTAATGTATAAAATAGGCCTCACACAGCTACCACCATGTTGACTTATCGCCAGCACTGCCCATTCATGACTAAATCTCCAAGAAGATGCAAGCGGCTAAAATTCATGGAAATACCAGTCCCCATGTCTGAACACTCTGGGGTATACTATAGAAAAGTGGACAGAGGACCACCCTGCAGAAGCCCCACAAGACACATCCACACTCCACTGCTGCAACTACTTCAAGGTCTCAGCTCATCACTCTGCTAATATTCTATGCTGAGATGACACACTGTGAATCATTTCCAGGCACCCAGCAAATACTTTTAGGTATCCCCAGCACCCTGGCTGAGAACTGTGGGATCTTCTCAGATTCAAGGTGCACAAACTTCGTAACCCCCAAACACATCTGTAACCATGTGGAAGCCTGACTACCACCCCCATCTCTAAAGGCCAAGGCCATGTCAGCTCATTGACCCAGATCACAGATCCTGAAGACTCTGGGCAGCTGGGCCGCATATTTCCTACATCCTCATCACTGAAATTCTAATAGGAGCACACCAAATTAGATGGGAAAATAACACAGAAGCACATTTTAAATGTGTAAATTTTTCAAAAGCAGAGCCTGGCAAGCTACCCGTGTCGTATTTGATATGCCAAATAGCAGTAACGATTATAGACCTCATTCCCATGACCTAATGGAATGGTTTGAGGCATTTTATGTTCCTGGAGCAAGCAGGTGCCCTTGGGATCTACTAGCAAGAGACAGGACATATGGAGATGTTACTGGTGCCCGCTCGAGCAAATCGATGATGAACGGGAAGACAGTGATACAGTGATACAGTGAAATTTTATATATGCAAATAATGAAACATAATATGATGAAATACCAATTCCCATGTCTGAACACTGGGGTATACTATAGAAAAGTGGACAGAGGACCACCCTGCAGACTACAAGAGTATGCCACCCGCACAGCAAGCCTGGCAAGCTGCTAGTGTCATAGTTGATATGCCAAATACCAGTAACATTTATATTAGGTCATTCCCATGACCTAATATAATGGTTTGAGGCTCTTTGTGTTCCTGGAGCATGCGGATGCCTTCAGGTTCTACTAGCATGAGACAGGACATATGGAGATATTACTGGTGCCCGCTCTAGCAAATAGATGATGAAAGAAAAGACAGTGATAGTGATAGTGAATATGATGAAAAAAAATCCGTATATGTTATATAATACTTATATAATATATATTTGATTTTATTAATATTTTATATTGTTTATTTTATCATTACATATTATATATTTATTACTATAATAAATATATATTAGGTTTATTATTATATTGTTGATTCTATTAATATTTTATTTTATTTGTAAAATTTTGTGTGATGATGGTTTCTAATGTTTTTACTTTAAAGGAGAGAGCACATTTAAATGATGCAGCATGTCAGGAATACAAAGACATATTTTACCCCCAAACCTGATTAGGGTTAAGACTCAGAAGAGAGAAGTGAGCAATACCTATGCTATTGCTGGTGTCTAGTTTATTGAAGAACAGTGAAAGGAAGAAACAACTTTGGTTATGCCAACATTTCCCTGGGCATATCAAGCCTGCATTAATACATAAAGAGGAGTCAAAGTTAGCCTGATTATGATACCAGAAGTTATGAGAAATACCAAGAAGAAGGCAGATTATGATAACAGAAATGGTCATAATCTCTATATTCCTTCTTCCTCTTATTCCTCACTAGACTGAGCTTTTTTAAAGAAAATGTGCATACCATATTTATCTCTGCTTTTCTAGCATCCAGCCCATTGGTTTGACAAATGTTCATTAGTTTCACAAATGACTGAACAAATCTGTAGCTTTGGGAAAACCATACACCTTTAGTATTTTTTTTTCTTGCCCTACACAGTCAAGTGAGACTTGAGCTCTACAAACAGGTACCTCTGTCAGTCCTGGGACCTCAAATTAGCAGGTGAAGTCAGGCTCATCCTCTCCTATTCCCCTCAAAAGTATACCTCGGACTGGCCCCTTGTGGCTCATCAGCAGTCTTGACAAGCCCAGGCCCAACAAGTAAAGAGGAGAGACAATTTGAGGGACTCAGACCCAAGGATAGCTCTGATCTTTGGTGTAGTGCAAATTCTCTCCCCCTCCCTTTTCCCCCTCCCCAGAAGAAGCAGTTTGATGGGTGGGAATCTTTTCCCTATGAAAAAGGGAATCCCTACTGCTTTATTTATATGCATTTTATTTACCCCTCAGAAATCAGCCAGAGGAAATGGGTTGTCAGCTCAAATCTCTAAGCTAGAGACGACAAGAGGGAAAGAACCCTGACAGCTTTTATGATTATAGAAGAAGATCCCTGACACTGTCAGGTCACACCTGCCTCAAACGCACCGATGGTGGTGCCTTGGGAGTGGCCCACATAGTAGAGTCGTTCCTGCCCAGTTTTCTCAACAATAAAATTGATTGTGTCTGGAAGGTCATATTTGGCCATCTCATCCAAACTGCCAAAGAACAACAGAAACAAAATTAAAAACTGTATTGTCAAGTCTGAGATATTATTTTAAAAATAATTGTTTTCAAATAGATTTTCTTAGGCTTTTCATGTTAAAACACATTTGTTCCAGACTTAGCTTTTTGCTCATTGTAAGACCAGTGTAAATAAATGCATAAATAATATTTATACCCTTTCTGAGGATTTTATCTTTATTTTAAGAGGGGCACCTCCTGCCATCCACATCTTTGGTTGTGAGAACACAGGGGGAAAAAAGAATTAAAAGATGTATTGTAAAGGTCTGTGGATGCTTTGCCTATAAGGGAAGTCTTATTTCACTTAATTCTATAGCAGCATTACAACGGTCTCTTGAAAAGAACAATTACTGAATAACGATTTTGCAGAGCTCTCCTGGAGAGATTGCATTAGACTTTCCAGGAAAGGAACCTGATAATGTGCATTTTCTTAGTCACCTCTGGTGCTGCCTTTTCTGTGTGCAGTTGGGAAAGCTCTAATTTAGGGGATGATGCTGAGAGCTGCAGGACTGCAATGACACAACTCCACTGGACTAGCACGAGTAGGAAACACCTAATGGCTTCAAGGAATTAAACTGGACTGTCAAGGAATGAAAGGGCCACAGTGACCTTCAAGAAAGATATAACTCTAAACTCTGCAAGCACAGGGCTTTAAGGACTGTAGCTTCACTGGAAGGTGAGGTGCACTCCCAGGTGCTGGGTGATTAATGCTGTTTTACAGTCATGTCATCAAGCTGTCTCTTTACTTGCCCTCTATCTGACTCCAGGAACAGGTCTCAGTGTTAACCAACCAATGGAGGGCAGAGTTCCCTCACTACTCAATCAAGAAATGTATGTGTCGTCTCTGCACAGATTAAATTCACTCTAAGTTTATCCTGAATATCTGGTTTTCAAATTTTTCAATAAAAATCTTATTTCTGTACCATTTTTCAGTTTTGTTTTTACCTCTGGTAAGAATGTCATAGAAAATGTTTATGCTCTCCAAACTGATACAGTGATAGTTCTAGAATTAAGCTTTCTAAGATGTGGCATATTTTACAGCACACAATAAGTGGGGTTTTTTTAAAACTAGGTAAGCAAGACTAGGAAGAGGAAATTAAGCACTTTTGGATGAAAAGAGGGGAAAATCAAAAGCAAGTGAGCAAAACATACACTTTATTCATCAGTAGGTATCTCCTTACCTAAAGGCCCAGAATTCTGGTGAATTGGGTGAAAATTTTAAGTGTTTTCTGGACCAGGTGTTTCCCGGCTGTTTCCCATCCACACATCATAACCAGCATCTGCCAGAATGAAAGCCAGACTCTTGCTAGGCAGGTTGCAAATCCAGTTATTGGCTGATGCCAATAAGCCATGCTGTAAATACACAACAGGCTTTGGAGCTGCAAAACACAGAACACAAGAATTTCAAGTCTGGAGTTCCTCAGACTCAAGGAATAAGAAAATTCCAGCAAAAGGAATAAGATAATTCCTTTTGCAGACATCCTACAGTATAAATGTCAGATTAAGAGGTTAAAATTAACACCTGAGTTTTTGCATTTGTTTGCAAGAAGGATAAAATAATGGGAAAATATATAGAATAAGTTAACAGGTATATAAAATTAAAAATTCCAACATGTTATAGAAATGTAATTGGGTAATAAAGATGCAAGTGACGATTTTCCTCTTCTAAGTGAGAACCTTGCCAATTTTAGAACAGAAACTTCCCTGCTCCAATCAGAACACCTAGAATTCTTTTACAAACCATGTTTTCTTTCATAAGGAAATAAAGTCTACCTGCTTTCTTTGTACATCCTCTTCCATGAGGAATTCTGTAAACTCCAAGAATATAGCCATCTTTTGTCACAACATCATACTCTTCACAAGGGTAACCAGAGTAGGCAATAATTTGGCTCTTAAAAGACAAAGAAAAATAAAAAGTTTTAAAAAAGACAAAGAAAAATTGTTTTTATAATACAGCTTAGTTTTATACCAATATTGATTACAATATAGAACATAGTCACATATAGAACATAACCTAATATTAATCTCTTTACTTAGAACATAGATTAAAAGATAATTTGAGGACAATTTTAAAATAATCACATATATTGGAAGAAGTAAGGCAAAGTAGGATGACCAACATTCCTGATTGCATCCTGACTTACTCTTTAGATGTTTTGACAAACAATTTCATGGTTGTCTAGTAAGAGGGGATTTTGCTCTATCTAGTGGCTAGCAACAAGTGAGCTGTTAACAATCTTATACCTAAGGAAAGATAGTTAGGACCTGGAGAAATAGTCTAGGAGGAAGGCACTGCCTGTATACAGCCAACGCAGTTCTATCCACACACGGTATATGGTTCCTCAAACACTTCCAGTGCTTTATCCCTTATCATAGGGCCACGACAGGAGTGAGCCCTGAAATAGCCAAATAAAGCCCACTAAGGTCCTCCCAAGAAAGTTAAAGAAGGAGGATGGAAGGACATAGTTACCAGAACTGAAAACCAGAAATTCCTCAAACCACATCTGAGGAAGTGTGATCTCAGCAAGGGGAACATTCTGCCTTAAGAAAATGTATGGAAGCTTGAACAATAAATCTCATTCTCCTCCCTCAAACTAAAGGTTGAGGGAATTTACAAGACTACTACTTGCACACCAGCCTCTTTGGGCAGACTTAGTATAAAAGAAGAGGATATCCAAAAGGGTAAACCAAAGCTAATCCATGCATATATGTGCAAAGAACTATGGTTTATGGTCTTCTTACAGGAAAAAGTGTAGGGCCTAACCTGTTTTTATTAATCTTGAGAACTAGCCTTTGAACTGGAACTATATGCACTTACAATGGAGAAAACATAATTAAAGGGAGATTAATGTAATTTGTCTGAAGAGATAAAGACAAAAGATGAAGCGAAAAGAATGTCTTATGCCATATGGGTTGCCTTTACAAGGCACATATATGTTATGAGATTATATAAAAAAAGTGGTTGGTCTCTGAAGATGACCCAAAGGACTGGAGTACATGATTTATATGTGTGAGTCCCTATTTTTAACCTCTGTACTGCATGATCCCTCCAACACTGTGCCAAGAGTAAGGCCCCAAACAAGGCTAGGTGTGACACCCTCAACAAACAAAAAGAAATCATTATAAGTTCAGACCCTAAAGCAGACAATATGGCATAAAATTCCAGCCCTTCCTCTAGTCATGTAACTTTTGGCAAGTCTACTTCACCTTTTGGTTTATCATTTCCAGCAACAATATATATAATGGTAGTGACAGTACCTCTTCACGGATTTGTGGTGAAGATAAGTTATAGCACAAAGTTATTTAAAAGTGTTTATGAATCTTACCAAAATGGAAATGTTACTGGTGCCTGCTCGAGCAAATCGATGAATAACGGATTCAAGTGATCAAGTGATAGAATAATTATAACAAAAAGTAACCAGAGTGGGCCGGAGCGATAGCCCAGCGGGTAGGGCATTTGCCTTGCATGTGGCCTGCCCATGCGGGCCCAGGTTCAATCCCCGGTATCCCATATGGTCCCCTGAGCACTGCCAGGAGTAATTCTTGAGTGCAGAGCCAGGAGTAACCCCTGAGCATCGCCGGGTGTGACCCAAAAAGCAAAAAAAAAAAAAAAAAAAAAAAAGTAACCAGATCATGGAGAAAGAGAATGAGAGTAAGTCTGGAAGGAAGAGAAATTTTGGATTTGAGAGAGAGCAGATAGTTATGGACTTGAGTTTAGCAGTGTGGTAGGTTGGAAGGGGAACTGCTGCATCCTGCAGGGAGATAGTTAAGCACTGACACTGATTTTTTAAAACCTTGACACAATTTGGTGGTGAGTACAATAAATTTTGCACAGCAAAATCATAAAATGGGGCCTAAATGATAGAACAACAGGGAGGTGTTTGCCTTGTACGAGGCCAACCCGTGTTCAATCCCCAGCATCCCATATGGTCCCCTGAGTACCACCAGGTGTAATTCCTCAGTGAAGAGCCAGAAGTAACCCCTGAGCATCTCTGGGTGTGACCCCCAAAAAAAAAACTCATAAATATTGGCATGAAATATATCCTAGGAAACCAAAAACACAATACATAATTTGCACTTCCTTTTTTTTCTTTCTTATGGAATCATCATGAGATACAAACAGCTGCTCATGGTTGGGTTTCAGTCATTCAATGTTCCAACCTCCATCCCTCCACCAGTGTATATTTTCCACCATCTTCATTTCTATGTTCATTGCAGCACTATTCATAATACCAGAATCTGGAAACAAAACAAGTGCTTGAGAGCAGATGAGAGGCTAAAGTAACTACGGTACATCTACACAGTAGAATAATGTGCAGTCACTAGGATAAATGAAATCATAAAATTTACTTATACGTGGATGGACATGAAGAGCACCATGCTAAGAAAAAATGAATCAGAGGGAAAGGGACAGATATATAATGATTGTTCTCATTTGTGGTATATTGAAAAAACATAGTATGGAGCTGGAGAAATAGTACAGCAGGTAGGGCTTTTGCCTTGTGCATGGCCCACCAGGGTTCAATCCTCTGCATACCATATGGTCCCTCCAGGAGTAATTCCTGAGTGCAGAGCCAGGAGTAACCCCTCATCATCGCCATAAAGAGAAACCCATCATGATGCCATAAAAACAAAACATAGTATGAGACTAATACCTAGAGACAGTAGAAACTGGGGCAGGAGGAGTTGTCTATTGTTGGAAGCTTTCCACAAGTGAAGGGGAAAGAACTGCAGTTAGGACAGAGAAGGGATCACTCTGATAATAGTAGTTGGAAATGTTCACTCTTGACAAAACCTGAGTCCTGAAAGGAGGTAAGTGATAAATCACCAGTACCTGTATTATAAACCACAATGTCTAAAAGAAAAGAGAGTATAACAAAAGAAAAGTGTCTGCCGTAGAGGCAAGCTGTGGGTGGCAGGAGGAAAATGGGGACATTGGTGGTGGGAAACGTACACTGTGAAGAGTTGGGTCTTGGAACATTGCATGATTGAAACCCATTCATGAACAGCTTTGTAACTGTATATCTCACAGTGAGTAAATAAAAAATGGAAAAATAAATAACCAAATAAATATTGACATGATTTAAACGATATTACTTAAATTATAAAATAATAAAGTAAAAACTACTTTCACATAAAAATAAACTTTGACAACTCTATTCTCCTTAAAGTTCTAATTCATATTTGAATATAGGTAAGGACAATCAAAGTGTACAAAATAATATGGAGGATCCCATTTGAATGAAGGCTAGAATGGCTATTCGTCATTACCTTTTTCTTTTGCTTAGGACTATTCCATTTTTTTTGTTATTGTGAATTGCTGCAAGTTGGATATTATTGGCTTTGAGCAATTTAAAACAATATGGCTTACTAAGTTACAAGAAGTATACAGATATGTTACAATTCAGTAAACTATCGAAAATACAGAGGAAAAACTCAAGGCTACGCTAGAGAGATCTTTAGTATGAACTCGAACATTCTCTTAGGTTAGCCACCATCAGACAGTTCATGCCACCAGGAAAGGGAATCTAATGTCCCAACAAGTGTCAGAATTTTTGGCTCCAAGATTAGTTAGCCATGTGAAGGAAAAGGGGGAAAGAGTTTTATATATATATATATATATATATATATATATATATATATATATATACACACATATATATAACTATATATATAAAACTATATCTATATATAAAACTATATATATATATATATAGTCACTGAATGAATTATTGAATACTGTAGGCCATAGAGATAGTACATGGGTGAAGGCAATTGTCTTGTATGCACCCGATCCTGGTTTGACCCCCTTGACTGCATACATCTCCTAAGCACCACCAGGAATGACCCCTGAGCACAGAGCCAGGAGTAAACCCTGAGATCCTCTAAGTATGACCCAAAAAAGCAAAAACAAAATGAAATGAAAATTAGACAAGTGCACCAATTAAATTAATGACAGTGAACAAATACTTCCTTTTCTTAAAGGTTTTTAAATAAAATGACTTACAATATTCATATTAGCTTCAGGATTTGTGGTGATTCCTTTCTTGTGATGGCCATATGCAGGTCTAAGAAGAAACATGCAGCACACTACTGCTAAAACCTGCCACATTTGGAGTTTTCCTGGAAGACAAAGCATAGATACAGTTGTGGAAATTATGGAAAAAAGGTGATGACTGTTCCTTGACTCTTTACATTGGCTTTAATTGAAGCTACCCAGTCATAGTGAGGGAACATTTTACAAGATTTCAAGAGAGTCCTAAGCTTTCCAGTCTTTAGCGTGTTTATTATGTTCATTTTATAGCTGTGTCATAGAGCCCCTTTAGTGCCTTTGTTTTATTTTCTGCATAATACATTTGGGTACAAAAAGGGTGGCACTCCCAGGCAAAGAGGCCTCTTTTATTTTGTAAGGAGTGGCAGGTTCTTTCAGACAGCCTCTCTTCAGGTATCTCTCACCAGGGCTGTTCTTACTGTGCTGTCCAGGGTGTACTTACCTGCTCAGCTTAGCTGAAACTCATAATACTAATTACACTTGCTGGGTAAGCCTGCCTGATTCAGATACCTCTCTTTAATGATTTCAAGAGACTTTATGATAGTTTTATGATAGTTCCCTGATGAATGTGTCCCACATTTGAAAATCTGATACCAGTTAAACATATTATGATCCAGATTTTCTAAGAAAAGCATTTAGGAAATGTTTCTTTGATATTTATTTCATTCTCATGTGCATATAAATTTTTTTTTTATCTATAAAGACAAAGTCAAAATTTATAAATCACTTTTGGGAAGCTTACTGTTGGCAGACTCTTCCTATGGTGATAATTTCTTCAGAATTATCCAAATTTGGTTTGGAAAATATGAATATTTGTAAGACTTTCTACTACTGATCAAAGTTTCCTCACTATATTGCTGTTTCTGTCTTTCCCTTTAGCTGCTCTAATCAAGTGAAAGAGGAGATTTTTTTTCTTTTATTTCAACATTGTGATCTATGTAATTGCTTACACTGTGCTTTCAGAGATACAATGTTCCATCCTATAATCCCCACCGGGTGCCCCATTCTTCTACCACTGACCTCTGATTCCATCCCAAACCCCCCAACCTGACTCTTGACAGTTATATTTTAAAGTTTAATTTTTATAGTATGAGTTCTTTATTTACAGTAGTGTTAGATCAAGTGATTTAGATATATAGATATTTCACCTCTATTCCACAGAGGGGCTAAAATATGAGATTTTAAAAAGAATATTATCTAGCTGTACTTTCTGTTTCATTTGGGCTTAAATATTTCACATCAAATGCATATGATCTATATGTAGGCAACTCTCCTGAATAATGCAATTTCAGATATGTTAATAGTGGAATTCTTAAATTTTCAACAAACGAACATTATAAATAAGACACTGCTATTATACTTTTCTCATTATTCAGCCCATAGTAGTTTCTGTCAGTAACATTAAACAGACATTTAATCATAACTTATACCAGCATTTGCACAGAATTCTTAATGAATGTATTCCCCAATTGTTTTCTGTTGGGTGGGGGCTTCCAAGTAATGCTTAGGATTCCTGGAATCCTGGAAACACTTGACCCAGCTGCGTAGACCTACAGTATGGGCAGAGCAAAGTGGTGCTACTAAAACCCAGCAGTTTTGGAAGATACTAGGGGCACAGTGACAGTTTTCAGGAGCTACCAGGATCACAGGTATCTGGGATGTAGGGATCAAATTCAGGGCCTAGAACATATAAGTCATTTACTCCAAAACCATTGGACTTTTCTCCCTGTTCCACACCCAATTCTTAACTGTTACAGAAAATGAAAGTGAGAATTGGCCAGATTGTAGATAAAAGTATGCCATGAAGAATACTTTGCAAAATCCTATCTTTTGAAGTCAGTAGCTGTGTCCCCACTGAAGCCACACATTGTAGCTACTTTAAAAATATTGGTTAGCACTATTGCTATTGGTTGTGTGACTTTGTATAGTCAATTTAACCCCCGGAAATTTAGTTTCCTTATTTGTACCATGAAGATAAGCACAGTTACCTCCATAGTTTGCTTAGGACAATAAAGATAAATAATGGTAGATGATAAATAGATGACAATGTTGTTTTTTACATTTTTCTTTTTTTATTATACCACCGTGAGACATACAATTACAAAGGCGTTCATAATTGGTTCTTGGTAATACAGTATTCCAGCACCCATCCCTCCACCAGTGCCCATTTCCCACTACCAATGTACTCACACCCCTCCCGCCCACCCCAGGATGCCTTAATGGCAGGTACCCCTTTTTCCTCTCTTTCTCTCTCTGTCTCTCTCTCTGCCTCTGTCTCTGCATCTCTCCCCTCTTACACATTGAGGCTAAATCTGCAGACATTTAGGGTTTATCATGTAAGGCTCTGTGTATATTCAATGGTGAGTTCTACTCTGACATTACCATTCCCCACATTTAGTAAAACACTGATATATATTTATACCCCACTTTATTCATCGCTGCACTATTTTTTAAAAAATTATTATACCACCATGAGGCATACAATTACAAAGGTGTTCAAAATTGGTTCTTGGTAATACAGTATTCCAGCACCCATCCCTCCACCAGTGCCCCATTTCCACCACTAATGTACCCCACCCCCTCCCACCCACCCCCAGGCTGCCTCAATAGCAGGTACCCCAGTATCCTCTCTTTCTCTCTGTCTCTGCATGTCTCTCCCTCTTCTTTTTACCCATTGTGGCTAGCCCTGCAGATATTTAGAGTTTATCACTTAAGTCTCTTTGTGTATATTCAATGGTGAGTTTTTTCCCACACTTAGTAAAACACTGGTATCTATTTATATCCTATTAATGAATGCAGTCATTCTATATCTGTCCCTTTCCTTCTGACTAATTTCACTCAGCATGATAATCTCCATGCCCATCCATTTGCAGGTAAATTTCATAATTTCATCTTTTCTGACAGCCGCATAGTATTCCACAGTGTAGATGAACCACAGTTTCTTTAGCCAGTCCTCTGTTCTCGGGCATTTAGGTTGTTTCCAGATTCTAACTATAGTGAACAGCGCAGCGATGAATAAAGAAGTACAGATAGTGTTTCTGCTATGTGTTTTTCGGTCTCTCGGGTATATTCCCAGGAGTGCTATTGCTGGATCAAATGGGAGCTCAATATCTAGTTTTCGGAGGAATGCTCATATTGTTTTCCAAAAGGGCTGGACCAGTCAGCACTCCCACCAACAGTGGATGAGAGTCCCTTTTTTCCCCACATCCAGGCCAGCACGAGTTATTCTTGCTGTTTTGGATGTGTGCCAGTCTCTGTGGTGTGAGATGGTACCTTATTGTTGTTTTGATTTGCATCTCCCTGATGATTAAAGATGAAGAGCACTTTTTCATATGCCTTTCAGCCAAATAGATGACAATGTTAATAAAACATCTGATAAAGCTTGACATCCAGTAAAGGCATTTTAATATAATGTACTTCTGTCGGGCGCTCCGCCGGGGTCCCCAACAGTGCAGGGAAGCGAGTTCCCTTCTACCTCCGGAGCCGGCGAGGAACGGATGAAAACTCAGGAATCCGATGCAGTTTTAAAAGGCTTTACTTATCACAGGTTTAGGCATACAAATCAGCAAAAGGAAAAGCCCGATGCTTAGGATTCCAGGCTAGAACCCCAGCCACGTGTAGGCCAAGATGGCGACCACCACGTGTAAAAGCGTCCAAGGGGAATGAATGCTCACAAGGAGAGATCCCACAAAGAAGAAGCAAGCGAGAGCGGGAACCGGCTAGTTTATATCCCTGTAACTCAGACCTTCCTCCCACTGTTATGGAAAGCAGGGAGGGTCCAATGCCCTTAGGGTAATCCCCTCCCTGCACCTCACCTAGGGCCTTTGCTATGCTAATGTTTTGAGCCAAAATCTGCTTGGGAATGCCTTTGTAGTGTAGAGAAGGGGGTTTCTGAGATGGCATGTCTCTGTACCAAAGACCAACACCAATGCCAGTTAAATATTTCTCCAAGCCTTCACAAGTCTCCTCTACTTCATTGTAGTTTTATATTTTAGTTGCCTTTGAGTATATCAGGGAGCCATGCTTGTTTGCTTGGAAGCAAACAGCATTTCTCTCTGGTCTAATTACTTAGGTGTCCTACGTGGCCAGGCTAATATGCTGGTAAGATCTAGCTAGTCCCACGATGATTGTGGTAGCATGGGAGAATATTTATACCAGCTAGTACAGCATACATGGTCAGATAAACTGCCACATTTAGACTACCCCCTTATCTACGTAGTGATTTGCGGGAGGCAATCCAGAGCAGATGCAGCGGCCCTTAGGAGTCCTGCAACATACTTCCACTCACCCAGATATTGTTTCAGGTTTGTCTTGGTTCTTAAGTTCATAAGCTTCTAAGACACAGGGACCACATTTCATGCTTTATGTACTTTCCTACATGCCTGTATACTTATTCTGGATGTGGTTAAATTCTTTGAATTTATTTGAGAATAAATGACAGTGTGTTTTGTACCACACTCTTCTAAAATATCTCTTCCATAATAGTGCCAGTAAGAGAATTTAAGAATTTCTATTTTCTTATAACACTTTTTTGTTACTTTAATAAGCTATGTGCAATACAAGTGCTTTACCCACTGTGCTATCTCTCCAGCCTAGTAGCCTGTTCTTTCTGTTCCCCCTTCCCTGCCCACTCCTCTCTCTCTCTCTCTCTCTCTCTCTCTCTCTCTCTCTCTCCTCTCTCTCTCTCTCTCTCTCTTTCTCTCTCTCTCTCTCTCTGCTCTTGTTTGGAAGTCAAACCCAATAGTTTTTAGAGACTACTACTGGTCTTTTTGTTGGTGCTCAGGAGTTGCTCCTGGGAGAGCTTGGGGATCACATGTAGTGTCTCACACATGCAAAGAAAGTAGTATACCATTGAGCCATATCTCACTCCCCTTGGTTCATCTTTCACTGAGTAATGTATAAGCTTAGAAAGATGAGAAGTGAAATGTAAAAAGAGAGTAATGTGAGAAAGAAAGTAATTATGTAATTCATAAATATTTGTCCAAAATGATAAAAGTCTAAATTTATATTAAATGAGTTATCAGAATGTTTGTAAACAAGCTAAATAATGCATTGGAAGAGACTCTTTCTTCAAAAAAAAGACAAAGGTAGATGATATTTAGGAAAGAATTTTACATTAAGTATCATGTTTAGGCAATCCATTACTGCTTTTTTTTTCCTCCTATCTCCTATCTTAAAATTGCAAAATTTGGCGAATTCCTGTCTGTTCGTTTACAAAAAACTGCCAGTATAGCGAGGACAAATAGAACTTGATTTCCGTATTTCTATTTATTTCCCAGTGAAATATTAACGAAAATTCATGGCAATTATACAGTTTAATTTTGCCCTGAAACCTTATTGTACTGTGCATCAGCCTATTTTCCATTGTGCACAAAGCTAGGAAAGTTGTTGCCATCTTCAATCACAATGTAGAGTAAAGAGAAGTTACTGATGTTAATGAAAGAAATCTAGTAATGAGGGCTATGCCTCTGCCAGGACAGGCTTCCCCCAAAACTGTTCACTTTGACATATTGAGGTAGGTGGGCCCCATGGGAGGTGGTCACTTTCTTCCCAACCAACTCTTCCTCCCCGGACCTCTGGGCAGGCTAAGGACTGATAAAGTCTGCAATGAGCCCCTGCACAGCTTGGGCCTGAGCCCCACCGGACCCACAAGGTGGTCATCGAGCCACACCTGATGTCCACTTGATCTCTAGGCATGGGAATTGATCTCCAGCACCCGAGATTTCTCGAGGAACCTCAGAGTCAGACTAAAGTAAGTAATTGCTCTCTGCAGGAAAGGAAAGAAAGTCAGTCTCAGAGTTCTAGTATTCCTTGCAGAAAAAAAAAATTTTTTCAGGAGTTGACAAGCAGTGAAGTAAAACAGATTTATTATAGAGGTTTTAGGAAGAGGAAGGAGAGAAGAGAGAGATAACACACATCTCAAGAGGGGAGATGTGGGCGACACACATGCTCAGGTATTACATGTGCTTGGCCACGTGGGCTCAAGCAGCACATGGGCTCAGGCAGCATATGTGAGCTGTCCTTTGGTCAGGACGGCTTTTATAGATTTCTTCCCAAGCTACTCCCATATGGGGCTTCAACTTAGGTTAAAATCTATTGCTAGGACTGTTGCAAGGGGATTAGATTTTGGGAGTGGTCTTCTTTGAAAATCCCCTTTTCTTGACCTGTTTCTGCTAGATCTTCTGTGCTGGAATGTAACTGGATTAGGGGCTGGGAAAAGAAAGGTTGATCCAGTTCTTCAAGGTCTACTGAGTGAGGGTGAAGGTCTTATTAAGTCTTGGCTCCTGGTTTCTTTTTTTTTTTTTTTTTTTTTTGTCACACCCAACGATGCTCAAGGTTTTTTTTTTTTTTTTTTTTTTTTGCTTTGGGGCGCCCGCGCGATGCTCAGGGGTTACTCCTGGCTCTGCACTCAGGAATTACTCCTGGCATTGCTCAGGGGACCATATGGGATGCCAGGGATCTAACCTGGGCCCGGCAGGGCCAGCCTCGCCGAAAGGCAAACGCCCTACCCGCTGGGCTATTGTTCCGGCCCCGATGCTCAAGGTTTACTGC
Organism: Cryptotis parvus; assembly: GCA_021461705.1. Taxonomy (NCBI): domain Eukaryota; kingdom Metazoa; phylum Chordata; class Mammalia; order Eulipotyphla; family Soricidae; genus Cryptotis; species Cryptotis parvus. The sequence continues at coordinate 28,418 of JAJIBD010003861.1, read as the reverse complement.
TGGTTCTTTGCTCAGGAATTACTCCTGGCAGTGCTGGGGGGTGGGGAAGGGAGGAATATGGGATATAGGAGATGGAACCCTGGGTGGACAAGCATGCAAGGCAAGCGCTCTACCCTCTATACTATCGCTCCGGCCCTGGTTCTTGGGTTCAAAAGGTGACTCTGAACAGTCTGAGGGCTAAAGTTTCATTGCCATGGACCCCTCTGTCTGCTTGCCTAATATGGATTGTTTCGAGCAGAGCTCAACTCAAGCTCTGAAAGTCTAAGAGAAAGTTCTCACCTCTCTATTAACTAGTGAGGAGAATGAAATTGGGGGTATTACGCAGAATTAGAATTTTTTTTAAAACAGGTAACCTTTTTATTGGAAAAATCTATCCATATGGCAGACAAACTTGTAATTACAGAATGTCTGGTTCTAGTTAAGGGCATTCCTTAACTAGATACTCCTTAACTAGCAAGTTTCTCTCCTCACCCTTTGAAGCCCCAGACCCTACTCCATTCACTTCACAATAAGTACCTTAAGTATCTTATTTTTCTTTCATTTACTTTGGAATTTATATGCATATAGATCAGTGTTTACCAAAGTGAACAATCTCCCTCCCCCTCTCCCCACGCCCCCTCGCCCCAGCACAGGGAAAGCTGAGTTATTGTTTGTTGTTTTCCTTGAGTCAACAATAGGCCAAATAATTTGGGGACCTTTGACAGACACTCTCCTAATCTATTTCACTAAATATGCTTTTTGCTCTTAATAATATGTCTGATGCTTCTATGGTTTGCTTAGTAAATCACCAAGGAACTGAGAGAGGTGGGGAAAATTTCCTTTTTCCTCTGTGGGAAGATAGGCTTCAAGTGTGGGCCTTTCCTCTTCAGTCTGGGCTAATACAGGGGCTTAATTATACACAACTCATGCCACTTACCTCATAAAATTATTGCAGAGAAACAAATGGCTAATGTTAGAGACAACACTTTAAGATTTTGAAGAATTAGGAATGCAATAGTATAAGGCAGCATTTGTCTTTTTTTTAGGGAAGATCCAATTAGGTGTTCTATTCTGTTCTAAAATCAATTTAAATGTCTTTAACTCTCCTTTTTGAGTAAAAAGGCATCAGTTAAAAAGAGTGTGGTATTAACAACCAGGTACTTAGAGCTTTTGAGATTCTCTTGCCCCTCCCCTTACCATGTTTTCCATTTGACTGAAGTAGTTTACTAGGGAGGAGGTATTTCAAAGGGCTGCAGTGCATGTTTTGCATGATCCCCAGCATTGCATGGTGTTGGATTACACTCATTCCAGTGCCCTGGGGGGCACACCCTATCCCACTGGGGGCACACCCAATCCTCTGTGCTTAACTTTAACCTCTTTGTGTCCTTCTCCCCCTATCTGCTAGTCACAAATATTACTTAATGGCACATTGTAATTTACAGTTAAACCTTCTGATGGCTTTGGATTTTTTTATGTATCACTTGTATCACTTGTCTTCCCATTGTTCATGGATTTTGTATGTATAAGTGAAATATTGCTTTTCTCTTTCCATTATCTCCTTTGCATATTTTTATGTTACAGCAATATCCTTTTTTGTACAGATACAGGCAGACAGTGATTGTTTAAGCGGTAAAGGAAATGAAAAGGCAATAAGCACCTAGATGGAATCTGCTCTTGGACAGGTCACTGAAGAATCTAAAGTGCTGTAGCCCCTAGATGGAATTCTGCTAATCGCCTAGAAGATTATTATCTGAAGGAAGGGGTTTTACATCTGTTCACTGTGAAAGTTCAAACACCTTTCTATTATTGCTACCCCAACCTTTCATGAACTCTATTACTAGCCTGGTTCATTTGAATTAAAGTGCCACTAGTTACCAATGAATTGGTTGTCTTGTTCCTTCATCCATCAATCTGGGCATGCTCATTGCACCAGGGGACCCAGAGGAACTCAGACAGTGTGCTCCCTTGAGCACCAAGCAAGGAATACCCTTGAGTACTTGTGAATGTGGTCCCCACTACAATCATTTTAAATATTACCCCATTAATAAAATATGAGTCTACAATCTAAATCTGTGGTATACAGATGACAAATGGTCACACACACAAAATGTCCATTGTGACTTATTATCAAGTTCAATGCAAATCAGTGAGATATCTTGTCTTATCAAAAGTCAACAATCAGCGCTGGTGAAAGAGTAGAAGGCTTTGTTGATAGGAATGTAAACCTGTGTGGTTGCTATGGAAAACAATCTGGGGGTTCCTCAAAGCCATTAGGAATGGAAATACCACATGATTTAACTCTTATTTTTGGGAAAAAAAATTAAAAAATGGTAGTCCCAAAGTTAAGAAATAAAATAAGCAGGAAGGGAGAATGTTCAAAGAGTTAGAGAATGTACTCTATATGATGAAAGTCAAGGTTTGATACCAGGTACCCTATGACTGCAGCAACACTACTGGAAGTGACTGAGAGCAGAGCCAGGAGTCATGCCTAAACATTATTGGATATGGGTCTCCAAACCAAAAAACAAAAGAAATACATGTAAAAGGCGAGACAAAGACTGTAACATATTATATTTAAAACATCTGAAAGAGAAATTTTATGCAGAATATATTAAGATTCATTATAGCTCCATAAAAAGTTAAATAACCAACAGCAAAATGGACAAGTCTTAAACAAATACTTTACAATATCTCTGAGTGATGAATAAGAATATAGAAGGGTGCTCCACATCCTTAGTCATCAGGAAACAAATTAAAACTATCATGAGATAGCTCTTCCCACCCACTTTAATAGTTTGAATTAAATGGATCTATTGTTGGCAGGGATGTTGAACAACTGGAACTCTCATTCATTGTTGGAAATGTAAATGAGTAAAAACAATAGATAACACAATTGTACATTATTTTATAGATTCTTATGACATTCAATATATGTTATGTTTACCATATAAGTCTTTATTTCCACTCTTAGGTGTTTACCAAGATAAATGAAGCTATTTGTAAAAAATAATAAAAACTATTCATCACCCTTTGTTTTTTTTTAATAAGCACCAATGGAACATGAACCAAGAATTTGCAATAATAGAGCGGACAGTCCACCCAAACACAATCAGCAACAGAACAAACCACTGATAACTTGAATATATCTCAAAAAATTGTTCTGAGCTAAAGAAATGTCAGTCACAAAATAGTTCTAGTATGATTACATTGATGTAAAATTTTACAAAAACAGTTAATACTGATACATATATACTGATATAAATCAGATGGTGTGACTTGGGTTAGGGTAGAGGTGAGTACAAGGACATGAAAGATCCTTTAGGTTAATGAAAATATTTAATAATATAAGATTGATATTATGGTGGCTACATGGGCTTATATATCTGCCAAAGTTCTTGGCTTACACCCTAATTATAAGCAATTGTAGCAAAATACATAAGTTAAAACCTCACTAAAGTTTGCAGTGGCCTAATATCTCTACTCTGCTATTTTCATTCACTCTTTCTTAAATCTCAGAATCACTGGGGCATTTGCTTAATAGTGTTCATCCTCCAAAGGCCTAACTACAAGGCAAAGTTTAAGAGGGACTTTCAAAAGCTCGGTTTCAGAGGAATAGTTCAGGGTTTGGGCACCTTTTTTGCAAATTATGGTTACAAGTTCAGATTCATGGCTCCACATACATTGAGCATGAATGATCCAGGCAGCTCTGCGTTTGAGCCTGAATACTGTGTTTTATGTGTCATCCAACATCATAAGTCACTTCTAGCCACACCACAAACAAGTGTATATAACCATCACAAAAGGAGAGAGCTCTATAAAGGACCATTTTTTTTAAACAGAAAAAGACATGAAATTATGAAATGTAATCTCTATCCAGGAAAATGACCTCTGCCCAGTATATATGTGACTGTCAGGGAAACTCAGTGAGCACTATAGTCACAATGTGAGTGTCTGAAGTTACTTTAAGAGTGTGGTCCCTGGAGAGTGCGTGCAAGTTCCACAACCAAAGGCAAGAAAGCCTCAGTGAGAACAGTGGCAAAGTGTGTAAGCTCTTGGCATGTACCATGGCTAAACATGTGCACTTCAGATAGTCAGGCTTGTGTGTAATTCCATCATCACTACAACATTCACAACTGAGGGGAAGGGGAAAGATTAAATATAAATTTACAAAATACTCAATAGCACATTGAGCATAAAATTCCTTTATTGTATTTGAGGTAATATGGTTACTATAGTGCTAATGTTAATGTTTTGGTATGCAAAGTTACTGCATCTTCACTACCACCAAAATGCCAGAGATCCTTATGTCCACTTCTGAACATAAGAAGTGGATCCAATGTCCACTTCTACTATTCCTGCACCCCTCCAAACCCCCTTACACACACACACACACACACAAACTCTTCCCCACAATGCTTGGGAAACGTGTTTTGTTCTTTATATGCCATATATGAAAGGATTATCTATTACTTGTTCTTCTTCAGTTCTACTCAAATTGTAATGGAAGGCATGATTTCACCTTTTCATTCACTAAAACACTGTTTTCAATACTGGCCTCATCTTTAAAGCTGGAAATACTACTAAAATGTACCTTCATTTCTCATCTATTTATCAAGTGGTAAAAACTATGTTACCTGAGAGTTCAGGATTATCATTACACTTGCCAAAATTTGTACTGGATTGTAATATTGTAGTTCTTTAGTCTCTCTGAGAATTGGAGTGTTCTCCATCCTGAATAGTTACTCTTAAACTTGGTGTGGTTAAATTGGTAGCCAGGATTAGTAGTAGGAATGAAGGAGTAGGAATGGGAATTCTTCAATCAGCTGAAGGGCTTCTATAAAAAAGTATTTAGCTATAATTATAATTAATTGAAAATATTAAATACTTCATGGTAGGAACTGTATGAGGGAAAGAATGCCTACTCCTGTCACTTCTATTCAGCATGAAACTGCTAGCATTATTAATTAAATAAAAAAAAATTTAAAAAATATAAAGGTGAGGAAGAATGGAAACTTAATTTATTTGCAGATATCAAGTGAACAAAAATAGGAGGGATTGTTTACCTTATGCTAGTAAAAAATAAAATAAATAGAAATAAAAATGTTAAGTGAGTTAAATATTATATCTGCAAGATATGCACACTGAAAAATTATAAAACGTAAAGAAATTTAAATTACTAGTTTAACCTTGTTAGTATAGTAACATAACAAATAGTGATAAAATATCACTTCCCCACTTAAACAATTACAGTTGAATTCTGCTATGAATTCGAGCAGGTTTTAAATAATATGTCACAGCTGATTTTTTAAATTGCATATCTATATAAAGATAGTTAAAGCATGATCTGATAACTTTTGAAATAAGCTCAAATGTAATTCACTGAGAAAGGGTAAATCTTTTCAACTACTATTTCCACTGGACCAAACAGATATTTATTTGGAAAATTTTGACCTATTTCTCAGAAAGACATGAAAATATATTTGTGATGTATTGCAAACCTTAAAGAAAAAACTTCATAAAATCTGTAGAAGAAAGCAGCGGATAATATCCTTAAAACTTTGGAAAAATGAAATAAAAAACACAAAATGAAGGTAACATTTTAAATTCTAGTCATCAAAAACATCATTTAGAAAGTAAAAAAGGCGGGACACCTTGTCTATGGAGGCCTGAAGTTCACTGGTTTCACCTCATGACCTCCCTGAGAACCTTTGGATGTATGTGTCTTTGTTGGCTCTCGGCTTTTCCTGGCTGAGCACCAATAGTTACCAGATTTGCATCACTGGGATTGGCCCCCAGCCTCTGTGCACCGCTGGAGATGCTCCCCAAATAATAACAATTTTTAAAAGAAATCAATTCACAGACTAAATAAAAATGTTGTATGTGTCTGGTAAAAGATACTCATCTAGCACAGAGAGTGTATAAGAGTTAAGGTACTTATATTGCAAGTGGTTGAACCCAAACCCTGTCCACAGGATTCTGGATGCAGCTCTGGTGGTGCCTGAGCCCCACTGGGTGGCTATGTTAATTCCCCACTCCCTGGGTACTTAGCAACACCACATTCACATTGAACTGCCATCAGGGTTGCCTGAAAATACCTGGGATGAGTTCCATGCTCCTGAGCATCACTTATGAGGCCCAGAAATCAAACTAAACCCAAAGACACTTATTTAGGATATATCAGTAAATAAATAATAAAAACCTACCATTAAATTTAAAATAAACAAAATACTCAGAAAAGGTGATATATGAAGGACCAATAAACAAAGATGCTAATTTTGTTCATCATTAGAAACATGCAAATAAAATTCCTCAGGCATTTCGCGTGCCGAGAGAGAGAGAGAAAGACACAAAAGGACGCCTGTCTTCTACTTCCCGCAATGGGGAGAAAAGGCTGCAAAGTTTAAGAAGAGAACTCCCAGAACGACCACCAACTGGGAACTCTTTGGCACCATTGCAGCAACATGGGAAGATACCATCATTGGCGACATCGATGAAGAATACAACTGATTGGTTCCAGCACCTCCATGATTGTGCGAAAATGCCGAGAGAGAGAAAGACACAAAAAGGACGCCTGTCTTCAGAAACTCTCGAGCTCATTCACCAACGTGGCAAGGCGCGAGCCTTAGGAGACCAAATGCTAACATCCAAGCTTGCTAAACAGTGCAGAGAAGCGATACAAGAAGACCTCAAAGACAGAAGAGCAGAAATACTGGAAGATGCAGCAGAAGCCAGGAAAAGCATTCGCACTGCCCGCCTCTCCTTTGCCAACTATAAGACCAAGATGACTGCCCTCCGACGCCCTGATGGATCTATCACATCTTCCAGAAAGGCAATGGAGAAGATTATCCAGGACTTCTACTCAAATCTCTTTGATAGCCCCATCCACCTGCCCACATACCAAATTCCACAGGATGGATATGTCATTCCCAACGTTCTCCTTTCTGAGATCCGACATGCCATCTCGTCGGTAAAGAAGGGAACAGCACCAGGCCCAGACAAAGTCAGACCCGAACACCTGAAGAATCTGCCATCGGTACTCATCAATACACTAGCTCGGCTCTTCACCACGGTACCTGAGCGAGATGCAAGGTGCCCTCCCAATGGAAAACCAGCAGGACAGTTCTACTGTTCAAGAAGGGAGACATTCATGACATCGGCAACTATCGCCCCATCTGCCTGTTGTCTGTCATCTACAAGCTGTTTACACGAGTCATCCTGAACAGGATTAGCAGAACACTAGATGAAGGACAACCATGAGAGCAAGTAGGCTTCCGGAAAGGATTCAGCACAATCGACCATATCCACACAGTAACCAAGCTCGTTGAGGTTTGTAGGGAGTACAAGATGCCGCTCTGTCTCACGTTCATTGATTTACAGAAAGCCTTTGATTCTGTGGAGACTGAAGCAGTCATCGAAGCCCTAGCCAAAAAGGGTGTTCAAACCCAATACATCAAGATCCTTCGTGAGCTGTGTTACAGATTCACCACAAGGATCTCACCATTCTACAAGGAAGTGATCATTGATGTCAAAAGAGGGGTTCGACAGGGTGATACCATTTCACTAAAACTCTTCAGCGCCAACCTCGAGAACATCATGCAACAATTAGAATGGGAAGGAATGGGAGTGAAGATAGATGGTCGGCAACTACACCACCTCCCCTTCGCTGATGACATTGTTCTAATAACACCAAACATTAGCCAAGCGGTACAAATGCTGGCTGACTTTGACCGAGAATGTGGAAAGATAGGTCTACAGCTGAATCTAAAAGAAAACTATGTTCATGAAGAATGAACTAGTTCCAGAGGCCCCATTCACTCTCAATGGAACAAACATCTCTGAATGCAGCAGTTATGTGTACCTAGGTCGAGAAATCAACATGATGAACGACCTAAAACCTGAGCTGCGCAGGAGGAAGAGAGGCGGCATGGAATGCCTTCAAAGGCATCGAAGAAATAGCTAAAAGGACAAAGAACCTCCGGCTCGGGGAACATCTCTTTGACTCCACTGTTCTCCCTGCATTAACTTACGCCTCGGGAGACCTGGGCCCTATGAAAGCAGGATGAGAATGCTATTCGGGTCTCCCAGAGAGGAATTGAAAAGAGCTGTGCTTGGAATATCACGCCTCACTCAAGTGAAAAAGGAATCCGGAGTTCTGACCTCTGTCGCTATTCCAGAATCAGGGACGCTGTCTCGTTTGCCAAGGCATCGAAAATCAGATGGGCTGGACATGTAATGCGATTTGGAGACAACCGCTGGACTAGAGCCGTTACCAACTGGATCCCACGGGATGTCAAAAGATCACGTGGCCGCCCACCTACAAGATGGTCAGACTTCCTTGTAAAGACCCTGAAGGAACGGTTTGAGGCTCTTCATATTCCTGAATCAACCAGATGCCATTGGGCTACATTGGCGCGTGATAGGGTCCAACGGAAATGTTACTGGCGCCCGCTCGAGCAAATCGATGAATAACGGGATTCAAGTGATCAAGTGATCAAGTCTGCATGAAGATTTGTTAGCAATATTGTTCACTATCACTGTATCACTGTCTTCCCGTTCTTCATTGATTTGCTTGAGCGGGCACCAATAACATCTCCATATGACTTGTCTCATGTAAGTAGAGCCCAACGGCACCTGCTTGCTCCAGGAACATAAAGAGCCTCAAACCATTCCATCAGGTCATGGGAATGAGGTCTATAATTGTTAATGGTATTTAGCATATCTGACCATATGGGATGCCGGGGATCGAACCCAGGCCGGCATGGGCCTGCCGCGTGAGAGGCAAACGCCCTACCCGCTGGGCTATCACTCCAGCCCATATCAGAGACAGTCCTGGGGCAGAGCTGCTACTGGCTCTCACTGTGCCCAGCCGCTCATGAGGCGCCCAGGAGGGATGGCAGGTTCTAGCCCTGGCCCGCCACCCCATCAGAGCCTCACAACAAGCCAGACGACCCCCACTCCATGAGGCCCTCCATTTTCCACATCGGACTTCCCCCTCGTCAGAACTCCACCCAGCAGACCAGCCTATCACAGCCCGGCTCATCGAGATCCACCCTGCGCAGTCTTTTTTAATCCGGCCCTGGTATGCTGACCCAGAGACAGACCTGAGGCAGAGCTGCTACTGGCTCTCACTGTGCCCAGTCACTCATGAGGCGCCGGGAGGGATGGCAGGTTCTAGCCCTGGCCCGCCACCCCAGCAGAGCCTCACAAAGCCAGACAACCCCCACTCCATGAAGACCTCCATTTTCCACATCTGGACTTCCCCCTCGCCAGAACTCCACCCAGCAGACCAGCCTATCACAGCCCAGCTTGCGGCAGCGTGGTTCATCAATAAATGCTGGCTTAGAGATGACTACAAGAGTATGCTACCCGCACGGCAGAGCCTGGCAAGCTACCCGTGCCGTATTTGATATGCCAGATATCAGTAACAATTATAGACCTCATTCCCATGACCCGATGGAATGGTTTAAGGCTCTTTATGCTCCTGGAGCAAGCAGGTTCCCTTGGGCTCTACTTGCATGAGACAGGTCATACGGAGATGTTACTGGTGCCCGCTCGAGCAAATCGATGATGAACGGGGAAGACAGTGATACAGTGATACAGTGATTTGGCATATCAAATACGACACGGGTAGCTTGCCAGGCTCTGCTGTGCGGGTAGCATACTCTTGTAGTCATCTAAAAATCCAGCATTTATGGATGAACCACGAGGCCAGGCTGTGATAGGCTGGTCTGCTGGGTGGAGTTCTGACGCAGGGGGAAGTCCGGATGTGGAAAATGGAGGTCCCTCATGGAGTGGGGGGGTCATCTGGCTTGTTGTGAGGGCTCTGCTGGGGTGGCAGGCCAGGGCTAGAACCTGCCATCCCTCCCAGGCGCCTCATGAGTGGCTGGGCACAGGAAAGAGCCAGTAGCAGCTCTGCCCCATGTCTGTGAGTCTATTGTTCACTATAGTTTATCAATAATGGCAAATTATAGATTTCATTTCTATAAAGACCAAGAGCAGGTTAAACAAATTTGTTGGCATGGAATTTAGAAACTTTAAAGAATTGCTTAACCACGTAAAGATATTTTAGCACTTATATTTGTTTGATTTATGGAAAACAATTGATGTTTAATTTTGTCTCATATGTTTATAAATTATATTAATCAATGAGCATATAAATTACAAGGAAACATTCTATCAATATAATTAAAATTCACTATTATTAAAATGGATTTTAATGCCTAATCATGATTTTATAGAATTTTAGGAAATGTCTGGTCCTTTAACCAATTGCATCCAAATAAAAATTACAACAGATAATTAAAACAGTAAAAGAATAAGCAACCTTTTGGTTGAAAGACTTGAAAATAAGTTAAATTTCAAGGAACGACCCTTTTTAGTAGTGGGAAAAGCAATGAATCAATAGAAGACTTTTCAAGTATAGAAATATATTACAGTAAGATGCATATTTATGGAAATTTATAAAGTACATGTAGAAAAAAGTGTAATTGGAAAATTCAAGAAGAAAAGCAAATAATAAAAAAATCAATACCTAAAATTATATATCAAATTAGAGCTAGACACATATTTTAAATTATTTTATTTATTCTTTATATACTGCCAGTATATATGAATCATATTTAATGTTCCTTGCACTATTTAGGACTATGAGAAAACACCTTATATCAGCCTAAAAATTTGTTAAGTTATTAAACTTTGCAGAATTTGTTGAGGGCTTGAGAAGCAAAACAAATTTTTAGGCAGCCTATGGACTTGATTACAAATTAATTTTTAAAATATCTCAAACCAAGAAACTAGAACTCTAATGATGTCTCCAAAAAGATAGTAGCTATATTTAGATGTAAGGAATAAAAATTTTTACTCTTCTACTAATTTTCTTACTGGTTTTATATTTTCCTCAATTGTTTAATTGGTTTTATAACTCATAATAAATATGCTTATGTCAATTAGAAGGAATTAAGTGTAGAGTTAAACTAAATGACCTCTAAGTAAAGGTCTGAGGAGACTTACTGAGGCATAGTCCACAAGTTATAGTATTTCCATCTTTAAGAAATTCACAGTCGAGTTGGAGTATAGAATGAGTGGGTAGAGTACTTGCCTATTCCATCCAAAGTATTGCATATGGTTCCCTGAGGACCGCCAGGAGTAGTTCCTGAGTGCAGAGCCAGGAGTAACCCCCTGAGCATCGCTGGGTATAGTAACCAAAACAAATAAACAAATAACAACAACTAAAATAATTTCAACCGTTCTTCAGTTTTGCTTATTGCATTTTTAGACAATGACACGAATAGTTTGATTTTCCAGAAACCCATTGTTTGCTATTTGCCACATTTTCCCTTTTTATCCAACATTTTCAATATGAAACCAATTAGAATGTTTACCAGAATATAGATTCATTTTTGCCTTTACCTCAACTTTCTTCACAAAACTGATACTCACATTCTCTTTCCAATTAACAGTGATTCATACATAGGGTTACACAAGTATTAGGAGAAAAAAAAATAATCGAAGTGTAGATCTAAGTTGATACTCTATTTCTTAATTGCTCCAGCTATCATGTGAAAAACCTAATGAATCAGGAAGAGTGAAGAGACTATAACCAAGTGAAAGAAAATCATTTCACAATATAGTAACCAGGTCTACAATTTTCAGATCTGAAGATTAAGCATACACCTTTGTATCAAAGGTAAAGGATAAAGCAATTTGTATACAATCCTCAAATAAGATAAACACACCAATAATTCTGTGCTTCAAGCCCACAGGCAGCAAAAAAAGATTTTAGGATTCCTGTGAAATGAAATACTTGGTGGGAGAAAAGACAAATAAATAGTAGATATAGAAAAGGGACTATATTTTTATGACTATTCAACAATGTGAAAGGTGAAGCACTGTTGATTATTTTTCTGAAGCAAAAGAGCTTCTGAAATATGGAGATCTCTCAAAATATGGAGATCTCTCAAATGAAAAAAGGAAATGAACTCACACATGACCCAGAGGTTCCACTTTTTGGCATGTATCTTCAAAACACAAAAGCATTAATTCAAAGGATTGGGGGGCCAGAGTGATAGCACAGCGGGTAGGGCTTGCGACTGACCCAGTTTCGATCCTCGGAGTCCCATATGGTCCCCGAGCACTGCCAGGAGTAATTCCCGAGCAAAGAGCCAGGAGTAACCCCTGAGCATTACCGGTGTGACCCAAAAAGCAGAAAAACAAAAAACAAAGGATATATGCACATGTGCATGTTGCTACACTTAGCCCAATAGCTAAGATCTGAAAACAACCCAAATACCCAATCACAGATGAATGGATCAAGGAGCTGTAGTATATACACACAATGGAATACTATACAGCTCTAAGGAAGAAAAAATACATTGCAACAACATGGATGGAACTAGAAGATATCATGCTGAGAGAAGCTAGTCAGAAGGAAAGGGGTAGATATAGAATGATTCTCTCATACATAAGGTTTAAAACACCCAGAGATGTAGCAACAAAGTTCCAAACGTGACATATTAGGAGAACTGATCCATACAAACTAGTTGGGGGGAAAGCAGAAAGGAGTGGTGGTGGGGAGCTTTAGGGAGAGAGATAGGTACACTAGTGATGGGCATATTGTTGGAATTATGTGCATTGGAAACCATTATTTATACTATTTTAAACCACAGAATCTCAATGATAAAAAGGAAAGGAGGAACTGTGGAAGAAATATTTCTTTTTTCTTTTTTGGATTACACCTGGAGATGCTGAGGGGTTACTCTTGGCTCTGCACTCAGGAATTACTCCTGGTGGTGGTTGGGGACCATATGGGATGCCAAGGATCGAACCAAGGTTGGCTGTGTGCAAGGCAAACCACCTACCAGCTGTACTTTTGATACATCTGGAGCTAGGTTGGAGAAAGCCAGGTCAACCAGGTTACTTTGATAGGCTGGAGCTAGGTCTAAGAGTACAGTGTCACTTTGATGCAGCTGGAACCTAGGGTGGAAAATGCAAGGCTGCTTTAGCCAATTAACCAATCAGAAAGGGGATGCCTAGGGGATAGGATTTGAAAAGGGCCCTAGGCTCTCTCCTCTCAGAGAGGAGAAGACAGAGGTGGCCAGCTCTTGCTGGCTCTCCCCCTTCCTCTCTTTTGGCTTGCTCACTCTCTTGACAGCTCCCTCTCACTCACCAGGATCAGATAGGTGAACATGAACAGCGGGGGTCGTACACTGGACCAGGCATCATTAGCACTGGAGACAGGACAGGGACATCGTCCACGGGTGGTAGAGAAGCCTGGACATCTGGGGAGGGACCTGACTCGTCTGCCTTTTCTGCATAATAAATTAACTTCACTTCATTGAGTTTTTGTATGTTATTTCTTTCATGCATTTCTCAAGAAACCACTAGTACAGGAAATTCACTTTCATGTTAACACTCTCTGGCCTCAAAGCATTTCTCTTAGCTTCTTTGACAAAGGATAAATGAGTGAAGACATAGCAAAGCAAGTTGTATTAAAGTAAAATCACTTTAATTCCATTTTCTAATTCCCAAATTTGCTACTATACTCTTGAATTTCTGATGCAAAGTTTTGAGTGTACTAGAAAATCTGGACGTCGTCTTAATAACATTTTCCTTATTTTTAGAAGCCCAAATGATAAAGCGTATCTTAAAAACAATCATTAATAACTAGCTTTGATATATATGGATAATATTAACCTGTCCATTTGGTTCATCCTTCCTAGCCTTGAGTGCAGGCCTTGTAATTATGAGAAGCATGTTACCCTTAAATAATGTCCATATTAATAGGATCTACTTTTTTTCAATTTTCATTGAATATGGTTCTTCATTATAAAGCAGCAAATGAGGTCATCTCTCACGTAAAGAATGTTCACAATTTCCATAAGCAAGAATGACTCCTATAATCACATTGAATATAATCCTGCTTATAAAAAGAATAATTCTTGAATAAATATTTGCATGGCTATGTTCAATGTGCCATTATTTGTGTTGTAAACAATACTTGGAGTAAATTAAAACACCATTAACAGACGATTGAATAAAAATATGTGGTGTCTATACTCAGTGGAATACCTGCTTACCATTAAAGAAAAAGAAAGCCTACCATTGCACAAATACAGCTGGACCTTGAAGGGTTTTATGCAATGTGAAATAATCAGAAAAAAAAAGACAAAGACCAAGTGATTTTGCTTATAGGAGACATATAAAGAAACAAAGTAACTGAACAAACAGATAAGACAAAAATACACTTTCCACCTATAAAGTCAAATTATCAATTAGTGGAAGGGAAGGGTTGGGGAGTGGTAAATTGAATTTTAAAAGTCCATGTTTGGTGGAGAATGGCATTAGACTTTTAGTGGTAACTTAATGTAGAATGTTTTACAGACACTGATTTATAATGATGTGCACCTGTAACTTAAATGTTATAATGCAATGTTACCCGTATTTTCAAAAGAAAGAATATTCATTCTTATATATCGCAATTAGACAATAAAAGAATTTTTGAAAATGCTAAACAGTTTTTAAAACATTGTATGAACATGATTTCTGATTTAGGCACCATGTCTTGACCATGTCTAATATTGAACTTGGGGCTTGTGCATGTGCTCCAGCTCTTTGATTCATCTTCCTTGCTTCATTATTTTCCAAACCCCTAGACACACCATCTGTTAACTACTTAAAAGTATCTGTCACTGGCATTCTTCAGGTGTAGACTTGCAGCCCATAACACTATCTGATTGAGACTAAATACAGTAATACTTGCTTTCAAAATGCTGTGGTTTTGAGAGGGAAAACTCACCTTAACATATCTAGAAAATTGCAGTTTACCTTCTCTATCAGGAGTGTCATGTTATACACTTGCCTTCTATTGCTTCACTTGCTAGAATCAAGATACAATGTTCAACAGCAATGAAAGTTAAACATCAGACATTTCCCACATCTCCCTGAAATATAGTGGCCCAGGCTCTGTGAAGGCATTCCTGGTCTGTGAAGTCCTTACCTGTTTTCTGAAGTCTGTGGGGGTCTGTCTTCAAGTCCTGGGAGCTTCAGAGAAATTGTAGTTCTTTCCAGAGGCAGCTGCCAGTGGAGCGTGCTCTGTTCTAAGCAGCTTAGATGTGGCAACCAGCAATTTCTCAACTGGAAGCACACTAATTATAGTTTTAAATATGACAGATACCGCCCAGGAATCTTGATTAGGTGAGTTATTAGTCAGTGATGAGAAAAGAATCAATAGACTAAAATCCCTTTTCCTGCCAAGCTAATCCCCGAGTTCTATACCTCAAGGGTTGGCTGGTTTGAAAGTTTTTCAAAAGAACATAGATTCTCAATGCGGAAAAGATTTTTTCACCACAGTTGTATGCAAGGACACAGACATTTAACTATTTTTTTTTTAAATGCCTGATCTTCCTGCATCATCCAACTGTCACACCTGTAATGAGTAGAAATTTTAGGGGATTTTCCTCTTATCTTGTTTTCTTGAGCTGGTCTAATTACTGACATGAGAGAGATTAACCAGAGTGAAGATAAATTTAACTTCATGTGCACGGAGGTCCATATATATGGAACATCATGGATCACCAAAAACAACCAGTTTATATAGCTTTGAGACAAAGACTATGCCTGCAATGAACAGATAAGACAAACAAATTCTTGAATAATGTCTGGGCAATTATTTTTAGTGCATGGACTTCTCATCTCTGACTCTGACGATAAAGATATCTCTATGCAGTGATTTTTTCTTTCTTATTTCTGAGGCTCTTTGGTCAAACCTGGAAATGCTCATGGGGTTTCTCCTGGCTCTGTACACAGGAATCACTCCTGGCAGTGCTCATATGGGACCATATGAAATGCCAGGGATCACACCAGAATTGGACATGTGTAAGGCAAGTACCCTACCCACTGTACTATCTCCAGCTCCTTCTTTCTTTTTTAATTGTTAATTTATTGAGGGAAAAATACAACAGTGTTTTTGTTTCTTTCAGGGACATAAAGTAAACAAACCGCCCCACTGTCAAAATACAGGTAATCCTTTATGGTCTATCAGATTCTTCTTTTCCATTCTCTCACTCTCCATTAAAGTAAGTTGGGCTTGGCTGTCAGAGTCTATCCTTGTATTTTCATATGACATTTCCATTCCATAGTTTGTTTCTTTATATACCACATATAGGTGGTATCATCTAGTATTTCTTTTTTGTCCTCTGGACTTAGCATGACCTTTTGCTTATCATGACACACTTCAGTTTCATCCACGTTGTAACAGAAAAAAGATTTTTACGTTTTCTTACAACTAAATAGCACTCATTATGTATACATGCCACTGTATTTGTTATTCCACTAGGGGGCTTCTTATTTTAATATCATTGGGATTTGGGGTTGTTTTCACATTTTGCCTGTTGTCAATAGAAAAGTAGTGAACAGAAGCATTGATGTATTTTTCAAATTAGTGATTTTGTGTTATTGGGACCACTGGAATTTATGTTAGTTCTATTGTTAATTTCTAAAGAACTCTCCACACTCTTCTATAGGAACTGAGTCAGTTTACATTCCTACCAATATGAAATGAAAGCTTCTTTATCTGCATTTCCCACCTGTTTTCATTTCTATATTTTTGGATATAAGCAGTTCCTACTGGCACTTGGTGATATTTCATTGGTATTTTATTTGCATTTCCATGATAATAGAAGGCGGTGAGCATCTTTATCATGTGCCTATTGGCCCACTGTATATTTTATTTGGATGTGTCTTTTTATTCAGGTTTTCTCCATGTTTGTTTTGGTATTTTTTTGGATAGGGTTGTTCTATTGTTGAGTGTTATGAAAATTTTGTATATCTCAGTGGTTAGTCCTTTTGTCAGAAGAAGGGTGTGTGTACATTTTCTCCCACTCAGCATTGTCTTTTTTTTTTATTTCACAATACAGTTTATCAGCTTGATATTATCCTTTTGATTTATTTTTATTTTCCTTACCCATGGAATAAAGACACCAAAGATACTAGTGATATAAATTTCAGTATTTTGACTATATTTTCTTCAATATGTTTTTAAGATTTGGCTCGACTAAGTCTTTAATACATTTGAGTCAATATTTGTTCTTAATTTGTGACAGTTGCTCTTCCTTGGCTTGTGACTATTCTAGTCTGAGTACCTACAAGGAATTTTCCTGAATTAAGGGAGATTTAAAAAAGAGGGCCAGATAAACTTTGAACTTTTAGAAGAAAGAAGGTTTAAGGTTCGTTCATTTTTTTTCTTTTTTTTTCTTCTTTTTTTTAATTTTTTATTTTTACAATTACAAAGATATACAATTAAAAAGTTCATATTTGGGTTTTGGTCATACAGTGTTCCAGCACCCATCCCGCCACCGGTGCCCATCTCCCACCACCAACGTCCCCGGTTCCCTCCCTCCTCCCCCAGCCCTACTCCATGGCAGGTTCTTTATTTCTTTCCGTTTCTCTCTCTTTCTCTTTTCCTTCCCCTCCAGACTATGGATTACAGAACATACATTAAAGGGTTGTCATGTGTATCTTTTTGCCTCTATTTAATGCTCAGTTCTAGGTTGGCATTAGTACCCTCGACAATTGTTAGCACACTGTTCCATTTTCTGTCTTACCTAGCCTCTGACTCCCACACGTTTGTGATAATTTCCACCTTTGACAAGACCTCCTGATATATGTTTCACTTGACCTTGGATATTGGTATCTTAATATGTACATATATATTTATGTTATGCAGATAAATGCAGTCATTCTGTGTCTGTCTCTCTCCTTCTCGCTAATTTCTCTCAACATAATCTTCTCCATGTCCATCCATTTATAGGCAAATTTTATAACTTCATTTTTTCCTAATAGCTGCATAGTATTCCATTGTGTAGATGTACCAAAAGCTTCTTTATCCAGTCATCGATTTTCGGGCACTCTGGCTGCTTCCAGATTCTGGCTATCACTATCACTATCACTATCTTCCCGTTCATCATTGATTTGCTTCGAGCGTGCACCAGTAACATCTCCATATGTCCTGTCTCATGCTAGTAGAGCCCAAGGGCACCTGCTTGCTCCAGGAACATAAAGAGCCTCAAACATTCCATCAGGTCATGGGAATGAGGTCTATAATTGTTACTGGTATTTGGCATATCAAATATGACACAGGTAGCTTGCCAGGCTCTGCCGTGTGGGTGGCATACTCTTGTAGTCACCTCTAAATCCAGCATTTATTGATGCTGTGATAGGCTGGTATGCTGGGTGAAGTTCTGACGAGAGGGAAGTCGGATGTGGAAAATGGAGGCCCTCATGGAGTGGGGGTCATCTGGCTTGTTGCGAGGCTCTGCTGGGGTGGCGAGCCAGGGCTAAAACCGGCCATCCCTCCCGGGTGCTTTGTGAGTGGCTGGGCACAGGGAGAGCCAATAACAGCCCTGCCCCATGTCTGTGAGCAACTGGATAGAAATGATTATCTAATATTATTAATTAAGGTATTAAATAAATTATTTATTATTAATAAAGCTCTGAGAGCTACCATGACTAGTGACCATTAGGAGCCAAAGATGTCTAGAAAAAACCTGTGGCCTTGAGTGCTTGATCTAACTTTTACTAATTCTAAGTTTCTGCATCTGTAACGTTGAGAGGATAATACTATCACTCATTGAGATTTTTTTCAGAAGAAATCAGATTCTGGCTATTGTGAATAATGCTGCTATGAACATAAAAGTAGGGATGGTGTTTCCGCTGCGTATTTTTGGTTTCCCAGAGTAGATTCCCAGGAGTGGTATGGCTGGGTCAAATGGGAGTTCAATTTTTAGTCTTTGGAGGAATGTCCATATTGTTTTCCAGAAAGGCTGTACCAGCCGGCATTCCCACCAACAATGGATGAGTATCTCCTTTTCCCCACATCCACGCCAGCACTTGTTGTTCTTGCTCTTTTGAATATGTGCCAGTCTCTGTGGTGTAAAGTGGTATCTCATTGTTGTTTTGATTTGCATCTCTCTGATGATTAGTGATGATGAGCATTTTTTCATATGTTTTTTGGCCATTCAAATTTCTTCCTTGCTGAAGTTTCTGTTCATTTCTTCTCCCCATTTTTTGATGGGGTTGTTTGTTTTCTTCTTGTAAAGTTCTACCAGTGCCTGATATATCCTGGATATTAACCCCTTATCAGATGGGTATTGGGTGAATATTCTTTCCCATTCTGTGGACTGCTTTTGTGTCTTAGTCACTGTTTCTTTTTGAGGTGCAGAAGCTTTTTAGTCTCAGGTAGTCCCATATGTTTATCTTTTTTTTCTAGTTGCTTTGTTAGTGATGTTTCACCTTTGAAGATGCCTTTAGCTTCAATGTCGTGGAGGGTTTTTCCTATATTTTCTTCAATATACTTTATGGACTCAAGTCTGATATTCAGATCAATTGTAAGTAAGCAGTCTGTTACTTTGGAACATGTTGGGGTGATCTATCTAGTACCTAACACACCTAGCTTCTGCTTTGACTTTCCTAAATTTCTATTTTGTCATACATGAAGGGGGTGCTAGATTTATAGTAGTGTGGGTATGGCATTTTCCTTGCACATAGTCAACCCATGAGGTACTTCTTTTGGTTCCCTGATCATACCAGGACTGATCCCTGAACTCAGAGCCAGGAGTAAGCCCTAAGCACAACTGGATGTGTCCCAAAAAAAAGAAAGAAAAAAAAGGGTAAAAAGAACTGGCAGAAAGAGAAAAGCCAAGATAGTCAAATAGGGCGAGTTCTTTCAGCACTCTTCACCCAGAAAATTTACACCAAGGATTGGGCTGAATGTAGACTATCTGCAATTTAGAAAAGAATTTCATTGGATAGATCTATGCATTCCTTCAGGGGCAGAACTCTAACCTGTGTTGCTGGTAGTAACAGAGACAAAATGGGAGGGCTGAAGCAAAGAGGAGCAAATGTCTCTGAGAATCAAACAGTGTGGCTCTAGAGGGCTGGGAACATACTTTAGTGGAGAGCTTAATGGTTACTTGCCGATGCAACCAGGTCCCCCAGAAAAAAAGCTATTTTGTTATGTTTACCAGCAGAGTAGTAAGTGACACAGTTGAACACTTGGATTAGAACCAGTGCAGTCATTGACTTTGTTTTACTGGCATTCTGACTGGGGGTCACCACACAACACCAGCCAGTAACAGAGTAACCTACTCAAGGACTGAATTTTGCTTACCCAAACCAACAACTCAGCCTCCCCAAATAATTGTGACTCCTAGCAAGCAGATCAGATCTCTCAAACATTTATGAACAGCAAAGGTACCAGGCACAGACTTCTGGAACTCAGAAGAGCGAATGGGGGTCTGCCAGACCTGGTGACCAACAGTTCCTAATTGCCAGTCAAGTCCTTTGTGTATAAGCGAGTAAGAATTTTAGAAGAATTTCTGATCTGAAGCACTATTACCAAGGTTGAATCAATATATTTTACTGCTCTCCTTGCACAGTACCATGCACAGCCTGGAATTCCCTGTTCATCACTGCCAATGTTTTTAAAAGATACCTCTATCAGAGACTCAGTAAACAGGGCTGCCAACAGATCTACTTAAACTTGGCACAGACTTATCAAAGGGTGACAATGACTCTGCATTTCTGATCATCTTTTCTGATCACTCTGGGATGCTAAGACACATGAATTAATTGATTTGATAGCATCAAAAGACCACTTAAATGTGTGTCACAGGCTTATCCAAACAACTGCATCATTATGATACAGGCCACTATTCAGGTCTGCTAAACTCTGACCTACAATTTCAGTCAGATAATCTCAAAACAAACCTTTCAATAACCATGAAGGTCAACTCATGAATGAATAGCTGTTAGTTGGTACATGTGATCTTAATTGCTAAGGTTAGCGAAAGTTTGCTCCTTTTCTGTGGTGAGAGCACAAGCCTCCAATCCTTCAGAGCTATAGTGACTATAGGTCACTTGTGATATGTACACAAATGGCCTATAGCCACTAATTCCCAATAGATTTTCAGGACTACACAAACTCAGAGCCAAACGCATCAACCCAACTTATGAGCAAGAGTTCCGCATTGCTACTCAGGCCAGTGAGCTCATTTTCATATCTTTACTCCAACTCTCACATAGCACGAGGCATAATGAAGAAATAGTCTCTCACAGTCATCTGTAGATGGGAACAAAAGTTCAGGAAGGTTCTCAAACATACTAGAACAATCTAAACTCCTTGAGGATAACTTCAAAGCATAATTGTACTGGTGTTAATGAAAAGAGGATATCAGTAGAAAAGAGCTCAAATAAACTCAGAGAAAGTTTGAAAGAAAAAATATATGAAACTATCAAAGCGTAAATAATTTAACTAAAAGAGCATATTTGTTGAAGAAAAGAATCATGATAAGAGGAACTAGACAGCTTAATGGAAAAAACTAAAATTGAATCAGTAACCTCTAAAAACAAAGATGAGGAAAAATCACAGAAGAAAACAATATAATTAAAATGGAGAAAACAAACTATTTGGGGGATAAAATTAATAGGACCATCATAGAGATTTCAGGAAAAAGGAATGAGAGAAAGGGTAAGAATTGTTAGAAAAAAATAGTAGCTGACAATTTACCTAACCTGAAGAGGAAGGTAGATACCCTGATCCAGGAGTCCCAAAGAGTTCCAAACAAAATAAAGTCTAAGAGAAGAAGACAGGAACACGTTATAATCAAATGGCAAGAACCAAGGAGATGAACATATTCCTAAAAAAAATCAGGAAAAAATATAACTCATATATTAAGGATTTCTGTAAAATTCACATATTTGTCAAAATGAAACTCTCTGAGCAAGAAGTCTTTTTTGTTTTCTGTTTTGGGGCCACATTCAGCCATGCTGAGGGATCACTCCAGGGGACCGTACACAATGCTGGGGAATGAGCCAAGGACAACTATGTGCCGGTTAGAATCTTCACCCCTATACTGTTTCACTGGCCCAATGAGTCATTCTATTTTTTTTTTCCTTTTTGGGGGTTTGGGCCACACCCTGCAGTTCTCAGAATCACTCCTAGAGCTTTGGAGAAGACAATATGTAGTGCTGTGTCTCAAACTGGGATTAGCCTCATGCATGGTAAGTCACTGGCCCCTTTCTTCTACTTTAGCATGAAAAAATCCTCTAACTAAAAATTCTTTATACTCCCTTGTTATTACTCAGGCTTGAAGGAGTGATTAGAACATTTTCAAACAACCACAACCATTAATTTCCTCTAAACCAGATCTACAAGAAATACTAAATGGTCTTCTATGTACTGTAAAGAAACCTCATTCAGAAGCAGAAAGATCACTTGTCACCTGTCACTTGTCTTCCCATTGTTCATCGATATGCTCAAGCAGGCGCCAGTAACATCTCCATTCGTTGGGAATGAGGTCCATTATTGTTATCGTTTTGGCATATCGGATACACCATGGGTAGCTTGCCAGGCTCTGCCCTGGCTCTGGATTCAATCCAAGCAGCCCAGTCTTTTTCTACATCAGACCATCAACCATCCAGGGCCTACAGGTCAGAGCCCTGGGTATAGACAAGCCTGTCTCCTGTCTGCCACCTGCTGACAGAGCTGGGCACCAGCACATACCTGCAACACCTTAAGGGCAGGCAGAAGAAGAAAGATACCCAAAATAAAATTAATTAATTAATTAATTATCACTTATATCACTTGTTTTCCCATTGTTCATTGATTTGCTCGAGCAAGTGCCAGTAACATCTCCATTTGTCCCTGTCATGTGCTAGTATAGCCCCAGGCTTCTTCTTGCTTCAGGAACATGAAGAGCCTCAAATCATTCATTCAGGTCATGGGAATGAGGTCTATTATTGTTACTGTTTTTGGCATATCAAATACGACATGTGTAGCTTTCCAGGCTCTGCCATGCAGGTGCTCTTATACTGCGCAGCCACAAAGCAGCCACTTGCAATGGGGAGAGCCAGTAGCAGATCCGTGTCCGTGAAATAGGCTTCTCTCTAGGGTGGGATTCTGATAAGTTGGGCTTGAGATTGGCTTCTCTCTTGGGTGGAGCTCTGATGAGCTGTGGAATCTGGACGTGGAAAATGGCTGCCATCATGGTGTGGGGGTTCCTCTGGCTTCTTCTGAGGCTCTATTGGGGTGGCGGGCCAGGTCCCAAATCTGCCCTCCCTCCTGGATGCCTCACGATCAGCCAAGCTCAGGGAGAGCCCAATTAATTAATTAATTAAATTGAGGGAGGGAGAGTTAGTGAAGGCTACTCTGGAATGAACTTTAGATTTTCTTGCATTGTATCTAAAAGGGAACAAACTTAGAAATTTAGAAATTATTTCAATGTTAACCTCAACAAAAATACTTTTTACAAAAAACCCATCCAAAGAAGCAGAAGAAAAGGTAGATGTCAAAATTCAAGTGGAGAAAATAATGTAAGGCCAAATTTAAAAAAAGTCAAGCCACAAAGATAGCAAAAATTCTCGCATAAGAAAGACCAATCCCTTTAAGTCAATAATTTTTTCTTTTAGTGGGTTGAAACCCCAGTAACAATGTGGAGAAATTCAATGTATCTGAAAACAAAACCCAAACCCCTGCTGCTGACAGGAGACACAATTGAACTTTCAGAGTAAACATAGGCATGGATTCCATCTTCAGCACCCCATATGGTCCTCTGTGCTCTACCTGGCGTGACCCAAAGCATAGAACCAGGAGTAAGCCCCCAGTGCCACCCTGGGTGTGGCTCTAAATGAAACAAACAAACAAATGTAAAAAAATAAAACAAACACAGAGCTAATGTCATACTCAATAGTGAAAAACTGAATGCCTTTCCTCTAGATCAGGCACAGGATAGGTTGTCCTCTCTCACCCCACTATTTTTTTTTAATTAATTAATTAATCAATTTAATTTTGTCACCATGAAATTGCAGTTAAGTTCCAGACATGCAACATTTCACAAGGCAGAGTACTAATCACAGCAAGCTACAGGGGTCCCACATGAAACGTTTCAGCACAGAATCCTTCACCCATGTCCTCTTCCCTCCACCAATGCCCCTCAACTCCCATATGTCTCCCACTCACCAGCCACTTCAATGAGAGATGCTATATATGTACATTATATATATACATATATATAAACCACAGTTCAAAAATATATATGTATATATTACATTTTTGCACTGATACTGTTTTATACATAACACTTTACCACCTTTTAGCACTACCCTCTCTCACTTTAATGCTTTCCTCCACTATAGATGTTGCTCCCTCCTTGTCCGACACCTCAACCTCCTCAAATGCCATGTTTCCTACTGAGTATTCACTAATCCACCATTATGTTTCGTTCATCATGGTACTGTCCAGGTCTCTCAATGTAGCAGCAAACTGCAAGACTATCTTTCCTTATGACCAAATATTCCAATGTGTATATGTATCATCATTTCTCTATCCAGTCTTTATGCAGTCATCTATTCTTAGGCACTGGGTTTCCAGATTTGGCATAGTGTATAGTGCTACAATGACTATAGTGGGCTCTCACCCTATTATTATTCAACATAAATAATTCTAGCCATAGAAATTAAAAAAAGGAGTTAGTGGATTAAAATTAGAATAATACAAGTTGACAAACAAAAAAATTAACCAGAAGAGAAGGAAATAAATATAAATCTCATTTATAATAATGTCCAAAAACATAAAGTACCTAGGAATCAACTTAAACAAATGAAGGGAAATCCTTTTATGTTGAAAATTATGTCACTATTAAAACAATACAAAGTATAATGCAAAGAAATTGAAGCATTTTACATTCATAAATTAGAAGAATTAACATTGTTAAATGACCACCCTACACAAATCATTGCATGGATTTAATGTAAAGCTCAATCAAAATTTCAATGGCATTCCTTAAGATCACGATCACGATCACGATCTTCCTGTTCATCATCTATTTGCTAGAGCGGGCACCAGTAATACCTCCATATGTCCTGTCTCATGCCAGTAGAGCCAAGGGCATAGGCTTGCTACAGGAACATAAAGAGCCTCAAACCATTATATTAGCTCATGGGAATGACCTAATATAATTGTTACTAGTATTTGGCATATAATATAATTGTTACTGGTATCTTTAAGATCATAGAACAAATATTGCTAAAATTTGCACAGAATTATAAGCTCCCCAAATATTCAAAATAATTCTGAGGCAAAAAATATGGGAGGCATTGCATTTGCTGTTTTCCTTAGAGGTATCCAAGTTTTACTCTAGTCCTGACTATGTCCAGTTGGCGTAACTGATGTTGTAATTGATGAAAGAGCTATACTTGGAATATCACGCCTCATTCAAGTGAGAGAAGGAATCCAGAGTTCCAAACTCCATCAACTCTCCAGAGTCAGGGACACTGTCTCGTTTGCTAAGGCGTCGAAAATCAGATGGGCTGGATATGTAATATGATTTGGAGATGACCGCTGGATAGAGCCATTATCTACTGGATCCCATAGGATGTCAAAAGATCACATGGCTGCCTACTTACAAGATGGTCAGATTTCTTTGTCAAGATCCTGAAGGAAAAGTTTGAGGTTCTTGGTATTCCTGGAGCAAGCAGATGCCATTGGGGTTGTACTGGCATGTGATAGGGTCAAATAGAAAACGTTACTGGCATCTGCTTGAGAAATGGATGAATAATGAGATGTCAAGTTATCAAGTGATGTCCAATTACAAAGGAATCACCACATAAGTCAGTTCCTAGGAAGCAATCATTGCACTTATAATTTAGAGTTTGCTTTAAAGCATAATTTAGTCCCACCAAAAATACTGTTATGTATTTTTGTTGGGACTAAAATAGAAGTCCCTGGCCCCCCACCCTACAGCAGTCTTTTTCAAGTCCAGCCCAGGTATGCTGATCCAGAGACTCACAGGCGTGGGGCAGACTGCTACTGGCTCTCCCTGTGCCCAGCCGCTCATAAGGCTCCGGGAGGGATGGCAGGTTCTAGCCCTGGCCCACCACCCCAGCAGAGCCTCGCAACAAGCTAGACAACCCCCCCACTCCATGAGGGCCACCATTTTCCATATCCGGACTCCTCTCTTGTCAGAACTCCACCAAGAAGAAGAACTGATCACAGCCCAGCTTGTGCGGCCGTTGTGGCCATCGCGGTTCATCAATAAATGCTGGAGTTCAGAGGTGACTACAAGAGTATGCCACCCGCACGACAAAGAGTGGCAAGCTACCTGTGTCGTATTTGATATACCAAAAACCAGTAGCAATTATAGACCTCATTCCCATGACTTGATGGAATGGTTTGAGACTCTTTATATATTCCTGGAGCAAGCAGATGCCCTTGGGCTCTACTAGCTTGAGACAGGACATATGGAGATGTTATAGCTGCCTGCTTGAGCAAATTGATGAGGAACGGGAAGACAAGTGACAAGGCGAGTGATCAAAAGTACTGAATTATTTTTAAAATGGCTTCTTAAATGCAAAGAAAATATTCAATTTCTAAATAATTTTTTTTTTTTAAATTTTGACTTGTTTTTTCTTAGACCTGAAGTTCCCAAAATTATTTGACCTGTTCCCCTCATTGAGAAAGAAAATTTACTTAACATTCACCTGGAAATGTGCCTTCTTCAAGAATTGGAAAGCCTCTGGGGCTACTCCTGTACACCATTCAGTGCCCTTTGAGGGGGCTGTATTTCCCACTTTGGGAAACACTCACCTAGACTAATATAACTAGGCCACTAAACTACTGCTTCTCAATCGTTTTCAAACCATAGCCTTCCTGTTGGATGACAGGCTTAGCTAGTTTAGAAGCTTTGCTGTTTTACCCACTCACAGCTTAATCTACTTACATGTTCTTAAGCCAAGATTAATTCTAATGAGATCTCTCTTCTATGTAAACACTGATAGAGGATGTGGCAGTTACAGAAGTCACCTTGACTCTGAATAACTTCTGACTTATTATACATCTACTAGGACTTCTATGTTTCTAGATTGGGCACAGCTCCTCTTTATATCCTCTGCACCCAGTATGGGACAGTTAGAATTTACCAGGAGACTGCCACCCTGGCTATGTTGAGACTATCTTTAAGATTATAGGAAGGATGATACTAGTTTGCCCTCATGCAGGCGAGTGTGACCCTTTCAGTATACAGAGATCAAAATACTCAGAATCACCCTGGTGCAGATAATAAATAAGAAGGACCTTTTGAGTACCATCTAGATTGCATGAAGCCCATGAAATTAAGATGTATTACTTTATCCCAGCCCCTTCTCTCTCTCCAGTGTTTTACATGAGATCATCTCAAAAGAAGTGATTAGTCCTTGGCGGACTCCTTTGTTTATACCTATAATAGGGTGGCGGCACCACCATTCTACAAGCTGTTTAGGGTTCTTTGTTGACAGGACCCTCCCTGTCAACAGTTACTTTGGTGCATATAAGGGAACTGACTTGAAACAGTCTGCCCTTTTTTCCCTTTTCACCTTCTTTTGGGCAGGACTCCTTTCTGGTGAGATTCTCTCTCTTTGGTGGGAGACTTGGACTCTCTTGTATGGTCTAAGTTCTGACCAGAGCTAGAGTTCTTTTCATTATATTGGGTTGCAGTGGTAGAGCTTTTGCATTATTAAAAGCCATTTTGGAACTGCGCTGGACTCGTGAGTTTTCACCCGTTCCCAGGCCTTGAGGGTAGAGAACTTCTGTCCTGTTCCTGGGGGACCCCAAGCAATTCCAACACCTTCCAGTCTCTTTTTTTCCTGTACTTCTGGTTGAATACCACCTTTAGTGTTGTGGCCCCAATTTATGCAATTTTATTTTGGTTTTTGTTTCTGGGTTACACTTGGTGGTGCTCAGGATTTACTCCTGGTTCTGCACTCAGAAATCACTCCTGTAGTGCTTAAAGAACCATATGAAGCGCCTGACATTGATCTAGGGTTGCTTGTGTGCAAGTCAAGTGCCTTAAGGCCAATACCACCTCTCTTCAACCACACTTTAAGCTATATTTTAAAGTTATAATAGTCAAACTAGAAAAAGTAAAAGCACACTTTCAGACTAATAAAATAGAACTGAGAGCCCAGAATTCAACCTGACATATGGATGGTTCATTTATGATGTTGAAGCAAAAGAAGAAAAGTCATATTGCTTAGAAACAAGAGAGAAGTCATGTAAAATTAAAAAGAAAAGAAATTGAATCCCAATCTCAATCACAAAAAAATTATTCAAAATTGATTAAAATACTTGATACTAGAACTGAATCCATAAAATACACAGAAGAAATCAATATGAATTATACTATCCATGATATTGTTTTCAGAAGTGATGCCAATGATCTGACTCCATTGGCAAGGAAAACAAATGCAAAAATAAACAAATGAGTCTACATAAAATTAAATGATTCTGTACTAGGAAAGAAACTGGCTAAAATAAAATGTTATGTTATTGAACAGAAGAAAATATTTTCTCACTAGACATTTAATATTCAAAATATATGAAGAACCCATAAAATCCAAAAAACAAAACAAAG